>CANYBF010693585.1:0-31858 GCA_948192965.1 Dalechampia spathulata
TATGATGATTTCTATTACATTATATACATTAAAATTAAATTTATTTGTTAATAGAAATTTAAATAATATTTTAATTTATAACTTTAAAATAAAATTCAATATATTTAATAATAATAATAATAATAATAATAATTTATTATAATAATTTTTTGAATTAATGAGGGGTAGGGGAGGGTGACGTGGAGAGGGGCAAGGAGAGAAGGGCAGGGTTGAAGGGTAAAACAGTAAGTTTACTGTTTTACTCAGATTTTTAAAGGATAAAATTGAAAATTATAATATATAATATATAATAAACACAATGTGAAAATTAAGGAAATGGGGATAACGAAGAAAAGATTTTAGAAATGGTGATATCCTTCGATTATCACGAGATTTTATGATTTTCCATTTTGTTTTTTTAGTTTTTTTTACCATAATATTTACTTTTTCAGTTTGATTCAGCAAATTTGATCAAGAAATTTATAAGTGAAATAAAATTGTTTAATTTAAAAGCAAATTATGAAATTTTTTCATTTTAAAAGGATATAAAGTTCATTTTTTCATTTTAAGTATCTCGTTTATTTTGTACAAAATAATCATTTAAATTCATAAAATTTCATTTTAAATTAAAAATAAACTACTTCTTTCATTTATAAGATTTTGAAATTTGTAAATCTATTTTTTGATTTAAAATATTTATAATTTAATAAAGATATATAAAATAAAAAATATAAATATTAAATTTCATAAATATTAAAATAAAACTATAATATTTATGAAATATCATATTTTATTTTTAAATTTATAAATTAAAAGAAAAATATTTTATCAAATGTTCCATTACAAATCATTAAAGTGGAATGAATCTGAAAATCAAACCAAAACCATAAAAACTAAAAGAAAATTCTTAAATATGATTGGTGGGTACGCGAGAGAAGCAAAAGAATCATGTGGAATGGGATCTGGCTTCGGTAAGAAACAGCATTTAGAACAACAAGGAGTCGAAAATGACAACAAAGTTAAAAGCCACATCAGCTTCCACGCAGACAGAGTAGTGGAGAGGGCAGTCGTACAAGGCCACGTCAGCCTCCACGCAGACGGAGTAGTGGAGAGGGTCACGTACAAGTGATAGATAGAGTCATAGGGACGGAGTTGTCATTGTCTATTTCAAAGCACCAACCAACCCCACTCTTCTTTATAACCACTCTCTTCCTTTTTTCTTCAACTCTTTCGCTTTCTGGCTGTACATTTTCCATCTTTTCGGCGTACGACAGGTCGTTAATCTCCGGTAGGTGTTTTAGGATATTGAACAAAAGTGATATTTGGTCACTGCTATTTGCGATTCTATTTTAATCAGCGTTTTGTGTTTGTTTTATTTACTCTTTTTTTTTTTTATTGGATATGCTTCCTCCCCCTGATTTGTACTTCATGGAGTACAGATCTGTGTACTCTTTTTTTAGCAAGTATTGTATTTTACTGATGATTATGCGTGTCTTCTAATCCTCTTCTTGTTCAGTTTGTGGATTTTCATTTTAGATCGACGACCACAAAGTTCCATCATTGCTGAGAACCGTGTTGCTTTTAGAGTTCCGTGTTTTTGTTTGTTTGGCAGAGTTGCTTCTTAGTTCTGATGTTTGGAAATAATCTAAGCATGATATGTGCTAATTTTTATTTTTAATTATAATTTCATTTTGAGATTGTAAGGTCCACTTTAATGATAGAAGGCTATCTGTTTTTATGGGTCTGCCTTTTGTTTTTTGTTTTGTGTGCCATGTAATTTAAGCCATTCTTCCAATGCGTAATATATGAGAATCAGACATTTTCTTCATATCCGAGTTTTGCAGTTTGTGGGCAGCTCTTGCTATGGTAAGAAAGAGGAGAACTGAGCTTCCTGCAAGCGGAAGTGAGAGTTCTGAGCCTCAGGAATCTGCTGGAGGTAATAGTGCCAGAGAATCGCAACGTCCATCTGAGTTGAATATTCCACCACAACAGGGTGGAGTTGGGGGCGCACACCGAGGTGGAAGGATCCAATCCCAGCAAGGAGGTCGTGGTAGTGGTGGCCGTGGTCGCCAACAGCAACAGTCTGGTGGGGGCCCTGAATATCAAGGCAGGGGAAGAGGAGGCCCCCCTCAGCAAGGAAGTCGAGGAGGCCATGGTGTTGGTCGTGCTGGTAGTGGCCGTGGAGGAGGTCCACCTTCTGGAGGTCTATCTAGACCATCAGTTCCCGAGCTGCACCAAGCAACCCTTGCTACATATCATGCTGGGATGTCCCCCCACCTCATGCAATCTGAGCAAAGTGCTTCTTCCCAGTCAGCAGTCTTGCAGCAGATGCAGGAACTCTCTATCCAGCAAGAAGTTTCTTCTAGCCAAGCAATTCAGGCTCCTCCAGCCTCAAGCAAATCAATGAGGTTCCCCCTTAGGCCTGGGAAGGGTAGCACTGGGGTAAAGTGTATAGTCAAGGCTAATCACTTCTTTGCTGAATTACCAGATAAAGATTTGCACCAGTATGATGTGAGTTCTCATTATTTTGATTACAAGGGTACTTTGTGTTAAAGTAATGCATACAATTATTTGATAATGTTAACGTATATAGGTTACTATTACACCGGAAGTCACATCACGGGGTGTCAACCGTGCTGTAATGGAACAGTTGGTCAAATTGTACAGAGAATCTCATCTTGGAAAGCGTCTGCCTGCTTATGATGGCCGAAAGAGTCTGTATACTGCTGGGCCACTTCCCTTTTTATCAAAGGAATTCAAAATAACTCTAATAGATGAAGATGATGGATCAGGAGGGCAAAGGTCATATTATGAATTGCTTCTTTGCATATTCACCGAGCCACCTTACGTCTTCTTGAGTTTTAATTAATGTATTTTCTTGTTGCAGGAGAGAGAGGGAGTTTAGGGTTGTAATTAAATTAGCTGCACGTGCTGACCTACATCACTTAGGTCTCTTTTTGCAGGGGAGGCAAGCAGATGCGCCACAAGAAGCCCTTCAAGTTCTTGATATTGTTCTGCGTGAATTGCCTACTACTCGGTGTGAATTGTGTTGTCTTGTGAATTGTTTTTGTCTTTTGATATCTGATTAAGCATTTCATTGCGTCTGAATGCTGACTTCTGATCAACTGTAGGTATTGCCCCGTGGGTCGGTCATTTTATTCTCCTGGTCTGGGAAGAAGACAGCCCCTTGGTGACGGTTTGGAGAGTTGGCGTGGTTTTTACCAAAGTATCCGCCCTACACAGATGGGACTATCTCTGAATATCGGTACATGATTATAACATTGGTTGACATTAATGGTTGCTGATTATAATTAATTCATCAATTTATTTTGCTTTTAGTTCCAGTTTTATGCACATTGCAGTTTGTATATGGATGGCTTTGTAATGTTTTTTTATTTCCTGTTGTCATCTTCTTTCTTACCTTTCCTTTTCTTTTTCTAATTTGTTGTCTGTTTGGCCAGATATGTCATCTACTGCCTTCATTGAACCATTACCAGTCATTGACTTTGTAAACCAACTGTTGAATCGAGACTTTTCCTCTCGACCATTTTCTGATGCTGACCGTGTGAAGGTCAGAATTTTTTAGTTCTTTTTGGTTTTTATTTTTTTATGAGTTGTTGAAATTTTATTTTATTTTGATTTTATGTTGAGGTCTTCCTGTGATGTATAATATTATCACATGATGAATATGTTTTTACCAATGTCTCAATAGATAAAAAAAGCTCTTAGAGGAATAAAGGTTGAAGTCACACACCGTGGAAATATGCGCAGAAAGTACCGCATATCTGGTGTAACATCACAGACAACACGGGAATTGACGTGAGCATTGCATGATGTTGTTTTGATTACTCTTGGTCCTAGTCTACTGTATATGACTTGTTTCCTTCAACTCCTTTTGTATTAGTTTCCCGGTTGATGAAAGCGGAACCATGAAATCTGTGGTGGAGTACTTTCACGAGACCTATAGTTTTGTAATTCAACATACTCAATGGCCCTGCCTGCAAGTGGGAAATCAGCAGAGACCAAATTATTTGCCTATGGAGGTAATACTTGTATTTGTTTATTTTCAAGTGTTATCTAGGCATCTCTTTTTACAAGACAAGCTATTGGTGCAATAGGTTTGCAAAATTGTTGAGGGTCAGAGGTACTCTAAGAGACTGAATGAGAGGCAGATCACTGCACTACTGAAGGTGACTTGTCAACGTCCTCAGGACAGGGAACGTGATATTATGGAGGTGTGCGATCGTGTTATATTTGCCTAAAAGTTGAATCATCTTTTGCAATGATCATCTTGGTGCATAACTGTTTCTTTGTTATTTGAGAAACATCAAATCCTTTTAACTTTCCTTTGGTCTCTGTTGTTATATAGGTCAGTTTTCATAGTTCACGGCCAATCAACTGTGTTTGTTATTAGGATTTAAGAAGATTCTGTTCCACTTCCTAATATTTCATAGATTCTGTTTCATACCTTAAAACAAAGGTTGTTTTAACTTCTTGGAGCTCTTCTCTAGACAAAGTAAACTTATTTCATTTGGCTTTTAGCACTCTTTTGTTTCCTGAGAATGGAATAAAATGTTTCAAGATGTTTCATTAAGTTCCTATTGTTGCAGGTGCCTTAAATTTTTGGGATTCTTTTAGATGCAGTCATTAAAGTGATTGAATGATAAGGCATTTGGTTGTGAATCTATGATATAACCGCAGAAAATACTGCATAGTATCTACGTATCAGAACTATCTATGTTTGATAAGAAAATTTCAGTAGATCTGCTGTGTTATTTCCTGCTGGAATTTATTTGCCATAGAGTTATGCTGTAAGTTTCTGCTTTTATATTCATGGAAATTAATTTTTGTTAGGAAGTGGTTTTTTGTGATACTTAGACTACAATGGGGTTATTTCCTCTCATTCTGGCAATAATGTTCGAATATTGTCCAAAAAGCCTTTCCTCATTAGCATTTATGATTTATAGCTGCATGCTGTTTTGTTGGTTCCGAACCAGTCATTTTTTGTGCATGAAATCCATGATTATGTTGGGAAGCATACATTTAATACTTAATGAACTCTGATGTATTCAACATTACTTGTGTAGACTGTTCATCATAATGCCTACCACAATGATCCTTACGCAAAGGAGTTCGGAATCAAAATCAGTGAGAAGCTTGCTTCAGTAGAAGCTCGCATTTTACCTGCTCCATGGGTAAATTGCCTTTTTTTTTTCTCTTTGTCACATGCTTGTGCTACTATATTTTGTTTATTGAGTATCCGTTTGATATATCTATATGGCCTTTTGTTTCCTACTTATGGTGCAGCTTAAATATCATGACACTGGTAGAGAGAGGGACTGCCTGCCTCAAGTTGGACAATGGAACATGAAGGACAAGGTATTCCTTGCTATGAAATTTTGTTGTAGTCAAGCTTCATAGGCCAAAGAGAGTGTTGAGCCAAACTTCTAGCAGTGACCATAAATGACTTTACTTAGCTTGTACAAAATTAATTGACTTATATTAAGTACCAATTTATTCCACTTAAATTCCTTGCATCTTTTTTATGCGAGATTGCATAAACTCTCCATTAGCAACTAGTTTGGATTAGTTGTTGCTTGCTTAAAACATGAACCCTCAGCTGGAGGCCCATCAAACACTTAGATATTTCTCAAAGCTCTTGACTCTATGCTAACTTAATTCTAGATCTTTGAATACAAGCTCAAGATTTTCTAGTCATTTGACCATTAAGCTTTGGTACGATGTAAGAACTCCATGGACTGAAGAGAGTATAAGGCCAAAATCCTAATAGGGGTAATTTCTGCTCATGATCCCCAACTTATTCCCCTTCCTATTAAAGTCCCTCAACTTTAATTTGTATCATAAAAATATTTGAATTTTTGTACAATTTCCATAAAATTTCCTTGTTGACATATAAACATTGAAAAATTTCAATATGATTTGACAGGCAAATAAGGAAATGATGTGGCGAGACAAATATGAATGCAATTAATGAAATTGATTAATTGCAAGGAATGAAATAGATTAATTGCAAGGAATGAAATTGATTAGCACTCATCACTGGAAAAGTTAAGTAATGCATGATCACTTGTTGCTTATGGTAGTTGCTGCGTTCCTGGATTTGTATGGTGTCCTTTCCTTGAAACTGGGTATTTATAACACCATGTATTTTGATATGATGTCTTTTGCTGCAGAAAATGGTTAACGGGGGAACAGTTAATAACTGGATGTGTGTAAATTTTTCTCGAAAAATTCAAGACACTGTGGCCCGTGGATTTTGCTCTGAACTTGCACAAATGTGTCACATTTCTGGGATGGTATGGAAGTTGTATAGATACAAGATGCTTAAGTTTCTCATTTCATGTTATTTGTGGTCTCTTTTAAGTCGCTTTGTACTGTGGTTTTGCGGGCAGGCATTTAATCCTGAACCAGTCCTTCCTCCAGTGAGTGCTCGTCCAGAGCAGGTAGAGAGGGTATTGAAAGCTCGTTACCATGATGCTATGATAAAGCTTCAGCCGCATGGCAAGGAGCTTGACCTGCTTATCGTAATTCTTCCTGACAATAATGGATCTCTTTATGGTATGCGTGGGGTGACTTTGTTTTACTTAATTTCGTTCATCGAATTTTTTTAATTCGATATGCAATTAATTCATTTATAACTTGCTCTCTAGGTGATTTGAAGCGGATTTGCGAGACAGATCTGGGACTTGTTTCGCAGTGCTGTTTAACAAAGCATGTATTTAAAATGAGCAAACAGTATTTGGCAAATGTTGCCTTGAAGATTAATGTTAAAGTTGGGGGAAGAAATACCGTCCTTATTGATGCATTGTCAAGGCGTATACCTTTAGTTAGTGACAGGCCCACTATTATCTTTGGTGCTGATGTCACCCATCCTCATCCTGGGGAGGACTCTAGCCCATCCATTGCAGCTGTATGCTATTTAATTTTCTCCTGTCCTTCAGCACCTGAATTCTTTCGGTCTTACGTTTTTTTTCTATCTTATGTGCACCTTGGTTAGACTTTTCTCTAATTCACTACTTCATTCAAATGCAGGTTGTGGCTTCTCAAGATTGGCCGGAGGTCACAAAATATGCTGGTTTGGTTTGTGCCCAGTCTCATCGACAAGAGCTCATTCAAGATCTGTTCAAAGAATGGCAGGATCCTGTGAGAGGGAAACTTACTGGTGGCATGATCAAGTAAGAACATCTTGTCTATGGCTATTGCATTGCGGAGGCATTCCTAGGCTAAAGCTCTTATGGCTGAGGTCAAGATCTCCTCTTGCAATCTCAGACCTGGCTCTACTCCTCTGTGTGTGCGTGCATAGTGTATGTGCACCTGCTTTTCAGTTGCCTAACATGTGCCTTGGGGGATCTTTTATTGTCTTCAATCCTATTTAGTTTTAACACTTGAATTTTTGACTCTTTAAGCCTTGATAACATGGTCTGAATTCTAACAGCTGGACGACGTTATCCATTTTACCTGGTGGATGTAATTGAATTCAACCCTACGGATGTATGATTAAAACTTGTACTTTCTAATTTTTATTGTGTCCAGATCATTAGCAACCTCTAGAGCATATACGCTCAGGGAGTATTGGGCTAAATACTGCAGATTTGCGGACTAATCTGAATTGCGTTCTACTTTTATTTTTTTTTGTGTTAGAATCTTGTGGTTTAATTTCTGATGTAAGTCAAACATTTTTTCGGAACTGCTTGCAAATTGCAAACATTCAAGATTTAGTTGTCGCCTTCTTGTAGTGGCCCCGGATGCCATTTGAATCTTAATTTGCTTGCACCTTTGGCAACTATGTTGTTTTTGTGCGAAATTTGTTATCTGGAAAAAGCATAACCTTGTTTCCCCATCATACAGGGAGCTGCTTATATCCTTCCGCAGAGCAACTGGGCAGAAGCCACAGCGTATCATATTTTACAGGCATTGGTTAATTATCCTGTACACATTTTAATTACTTTAGTTTTATACCATGCTCGTCATTTTTAATGATTTGTGAACTCCAGAGATGGTGTCAGTGAAGGTCAATTCTATCAAGTTTTGCTGTATGAACTTGATGCTATCCGGAAGGTAAGGCTCCTTTTTGCAGATGTTTATTCTGCTGATTTTATTAAAATTTTTTTGTTCACGTTTCTGTTTTCCCCTTGTATTTATTTTACAGGCATCCTGTTATGACAATTATTATCGGCCAATTTTTTGTGCATATTTCTGATTCAGTTTGGTGAATTTTTGAATTAGATCATTTTCTGTCTTAATCTCAGGCATGTAATTCTTTAGAACCAAATTATCAGCCTCCTGTGACATTCGTTGTGGTTCAGAAGCGCCACCACACCAGGTTGTTTGCAAACCACCATGGTGACCGGAATGCCATTGACAGGAGTGGGAATATTTTGCCAGGTTAATGGTTTAGTATGGTATTTTGATATGAAAATTTTACTTGAGGCGGTTTGATGAATGACTTGTGGTAAGTTGTTGTGGGACAGGTACTGTTGTTGACTCTAAGATCTGCCACCCAACGGAGTTTGACTTCTATCTTTGCAGTCATGCTGGAATTCAGGTAACGTGCTAAATGATCTTTATTTTCATTGACTGGACGCTTTTTGATTTTGAAACTCTGAACATGTAACTGCAGGGTACAAGCCGTCCAGCCCATTACCATGTATTGTGGGATGAGAACAAGTTTACTGCTGATGGATTACAGTCCCTTACAAACAATCTCTGCTACACGTAAGTTGGTTCCTTGATCATAAAAATGGAAGGTATTTTATTCCAAAGTATGGTGATATGACATGTGATTTCTTGGCTCCTTGACCGCATAACATGTATGCATTTTTTTTTATTTTCTTTAGCTGCATGGAATGGAGTTTGATTTGGTTTGGCTGTCACTAGTTTATGAAAATCAGGGCACTTATTCTTTACATTTTTGTTGATTTAATGTATTTTGTGCAGTTACGCAAGATGCACACGTTCTGTTTCGATTGGTTAGCCTCTCTCTCTCTCTCTCTCTCTATATATATATATATATATATATATTGTATGTTTGATTCAACGAGGAGTGTTCATCAAAAGTTGTAATAATTGAATTGATGATGGATTTGGGCAGTACCCCCAGCATACTATGCACATCTAGCAGCATTTAGAGCTCGGTTCTACATGGAACCAGAGACATCAGATAGTGGATCCATGGCGACCCCAGCACGTGGCTCTGGCAGGACAACTCGGGGATCTGTAGCAGTGCGACCTTTACCTGCTTTGAAGGACAACGTTAAGCGTGTCATGTTTTACTGCTAAATCAAAAACATCATTTGATTGGATGCTGGGAGTTCGAGTTGCAGTTCAAGCTTTGTTTTTTTATTTGCTTTCCGTGTGAATTTTGTACTTTGTTTCATGTTTGCCGACTTATACTAACATGTGGCTGCCGCATTTCCGGTTGGGTGGGGGCCAAAACTTTAGGATTAAACTATGAAAGTCGTATTTCACGTTTTACACCAAGTAGCATGAAAACTCTTCTATACAAGTTTTTCAATTAACCCGTAAATCAAATAATTGAACTATGAAGCATGATATAATATCTGTATAGTTTCTTTCGCTAACTATATGGCATGATTTGCGTTTTATTGCACATTTTAATTATGCAAGGATGCAATTCTACGTCAAATACCATCTATCTTACAAAATAATATTGAAGCCAATAATGAATAATTTGACAATATAAATGCTGAGATTTACATGAGCAGAGGCATGCAATGAAATATTTTGAAAAATTTGAAGTGAAATATGAGAATGAATTCATATGTTGTACGCATCAATGACACATTTTGAAATGAGTAGAGTGAAATTCAAATAAGCCTTTTAATATTGTAAATTTCTGCAAGTAAGTGTACTGTGAGTTGAACACAAGGATATTAATGCTTTCAAAGTAAGTCGATAATGTTGCTAAAGGTAACATTTTGGTTATTTGTGGACATGGTTGTTCTTTGTATGAAAATGCTCTTGTTTTGTTCTCAAATCAAGTATATATAAAATGTTTATGAACGTATGTTGTTAATTCCAAACTCTATCAGTATCACCACGATCTTACCTTCTTTTTTCATGCTCTGTTTGCCTCTTGATATAGCACTACCTTGACGGTTATCTGAAACTATTATTTGAATCTTGCATTGTAAAAAAATCAATAAATGAAAGATCTTTTTAAAAGTGATTTGAAGAGTGTGTGTATTAAAAAATTTCAAAGGGTTTTAGAGCATAATTATGATAATGCAACGCCACTTGCACACCCCACGATAGCACTACCAAGCTATGCCCCACCTATTTTCAATAATATCCACAACCATTAGACTGAATTACCATACATTGGTGTGATGTTTATCATAAATAAATATATATAGACACCTGAAATATATACTTTATGTGCACATCATGAGAAACCCCTCGTAATTCCTTTATTCAACATTAACATGCATAAACACCTGCACAACGAGATCACTAGCACATAAAACATGACTCTAAATTCGATCCTCAGTAATTAGCATGAATTTAAAAAGCCTTTCATAACGTATGCTAGAAGCCAAACTAAGAGGAGACATTAAAGAAAGAATGCAAAGTTTGAGAGTCCAATGAAAAAGCATCAAGTGATCTTCCCTCCAACTCTCTTTTCCATTCATATTTTCCAACAAAAGAAAATGGGTTTGCCATCTTATTCACCTTCTCTTGCTAAACATGCTTACAAAATTCCTCTAGTAATTAGTAACTCTTCATTCTTGTCTCAGATGTTCTTTCAAGAATGAGTACAACGAGTAAACAGAATGAAGATCTAAAAGATTTAAAAATTCATTGAGATTGTCTGACATTGTTAAAAATGGTCCAAAATTATTAGTAGCATATTAACATTAATAAGAAGCCGGGCCCAAGACAATTTCTAGTTTATTCTAGAAGGAAGAAAGAGAACAAGTGATAATAGAGGATGAAGACACATGGAAGAAGAAGGACATACTTATTCATTTATGTAGGTATTCAAAAAATAAGGAAGGGGTATTTTATTTTGGGATTAGACTATTTTATTAAAAATTTATCCTTGTGTCAAACTATTCCTTATGTGAAAATGCATATGAAAATTAGAAGACTATTGATCTAATTTGTAATCCCTTGTTTCTCTTTGTTCTTCCATTGTAATGAAATAGAGAATACATATTTTTTGAATCACTCAAAGTAATTAGGACTCCTAACTTTAACAATTTGGTTTGACCTATCAAATATGACTTAAACTTGCATGGAAACCCAAATAGATGAACGAGTTTAGTAGTTGGAGAGAAGTTCTACCAAGTTAGAAGAGGCCATTTCCACCCTAAAGCTTGAAATGGATTAAAAGTTTTCCCCTCTTTTGCTAAAGGAAACTCTTCTCTTAATTCACCTCTTGCTTCTTCTGATGACCCAACCTACATTAAAACAACCTCATGTCTAACTCACCAATTTGATACCATCCACACTTCTCAACCCACAAACACAACCCCAACCTTTGATGAACACTCCTTGCCCTTTAAAAATTTTCTCATTCCAACTTTCGATGGTTCTGATTAACCAATACTTTAAGATTCATTCTATTCAAGATAATTTGAAAAATTTCTTTAGCCTTGGTTTACATGGAAGGTCCTTCGTTCTATTGGGTTTGGTGGTTACGATAATGCAGTATGATGTTATCTTGGAAGCAATTTAAAAAGGAACTCATTTGATGATATGATAGTGAGGTGATTAAAAACCCATATGAATACATGGTTACCATTAAAAATTAAGAAAGATAATTGAATATGTTTATGATTTCATGTTACAAGATGCTCAAGTCCCTCCCATGTCTGATAATTAATGCTTGGGATATTTCTTAAATGGATTGTAGGAAGAGATTTAATTTTTTTTTATTGACACCATAAATCTAATAAAGACCATATGATTTGCTTAAGAGATCAAACTAGAGTTATTACATTCGATTTCGATGAAGGGTGTTTTGGGTTACATTTTCAGGGAACCATCATAAGAAGGATACTCTAAAAAATTTTTCCAAACCTAAACTCATGTTCCCAACCACAACCATACCCAACAATACTTAGTTTCTCACACCCCATCCCTTTCAACAGTTAGTCATAGCACCTGTTAGTACTCCCATAAAAGGTACATTAATTTACATGTTAAAGGGTTATACTTTAAATGCAAATAACCTTATTCATCTCTTCATGAATGCCCAAGTAAATCTATTAGAGCCTTAATTATGGGAGAAGATGAATTAATGCCTCATGATGGATGTTTTTGTGAGATTGATTCAGTTGACCTTCCTCCCCATATTAAGGAGTCTTATACTCACTTGAACTTTCAATGGATTTTATTAGAGGTATATCTCATTTGAAGACATTGAAATTTAAAGGAGTTATGTCAAATGAATAAGTTATTATGATGGTTGATAATAAGGCAAGCTATAACTTTATTTTGATGGACCTAGTCTCCTATTTGAAATTATAGGTTCATCTTACTTCCTTATTTTTTATTAAAAGTGATGGTCATCATCATTCATCCTTAGGAATTTGTTATGGTTTGGAACTACATTTGGATACTTTTTTTTTATTTGAGTAGATATCTTTATTTTTTCTTTAAATGGCTTGAATTTCATTTTGGGTATGTCTTAGTTGGAAACATTAGGAGAGATTTAATTGAATTGGAGTAAGATAATGGTGAAATTTTTTTCCTTTGAGTGTTGGGTGATTTTGATAGGGAACTCTTCTCTCTATAAATTTCTTGTTTCAATTCACTCAGTTAATAAGACAAAGGACATTGCACTTTTGTTTTACTCAAAAGTGTTCATTGGCTCCATCTCCTAACCATGATCAATCCTTGTAAGCTCTTATTAGTAGATATTCAATGATATTTAAAGATATTGAGGTGTTACCTCCTTATCGTAGTATTAATCATCATATTATGTTGTAAGTTAATCAAACCTGAATTTGTGTTCAACCTTATCATTACGATCATGCCTAAAAAGATTAAATTGAGAAAATGGTAAGTGAGATGTCTATAGGAATTATTCAACTAAGTTCCAGTCCCTTCTCAAGTCAAGTTTTATTAGTGAAAAAAAAAGATGATAATTGTTGATGTTGCATGGATTATCATTAGCTTAATAAGGCTATTATTCTTAATAATATTTGATTTTGATTATACAAGAATTGCTTAATGAGCTTCATAGGGTAAAATTTTTTTACTAAATTGGATTTAAAATCAAGAAACTATCAAATTTGAGTGGCTTCATTAGATATCCATAAACCAACCTTCCATACTCATTTAGGCCATTACGAATTTTTGGTCATACCATTCAACCTCATTAACACTTTGACTACCTTTCAAGCAATCATGAATGATATTTTTCATCCATATTTATGGAAATTTATGTTAGTATTTTTTTTGATGATATTCTAATTTATAGTCTTGATTGGAAGTTATATTTGCAACATGCTGAGATTGTTTTGTTTCTACTACAACACCACTTACATGTTAATCTTAAGAAATATTCTTTCGACCTCACTTTAATTGACTATATTAGGCATGTAATCTCTCATTAAGGCATGGAGATGGATCATGGGAAAGTGGTCTCTATTATAACAAGACCAACACCTTAATCTTTAAAGGCAATAAGGGGATTTTTGGTTTAATAAGTTATTACTACCATTTTTCTCGTCCATATGGTGAAATTGCCCGTCCTTTGACAAACATGCTTTAAAAAGATCAATCATTTGTATGGAAAGTTAAGGTTTGAGCTTCCTTTAATAAGTTAAAATAAGTTATGACATCATCTCTTATACTAGTCATGCCTAATTTTTCACAACCTTTTGTTATAGAATGTAATGCTTTTGGAATTGGCATTGGTGCAATTTTGATGTATAATCAATAACCAATTCCTTATTTTAATCGAGCTATTTCAAATAAATTGACTGTGTAATCTTCTTATAAGTGGAAGTTAATGGGCATTGGCAACCCTATCTCATTGGGAGATTGTTTACTGCTCATACTGATCATAAGAGTTTAAAGAGCATTTGGAGTTAACAAGTATCTATGCTGACATAATAATATTAGATCTCAAAGTTATTAGGCTATCAATTTTAAATTGAATAAAAATCAAGAGCATCTAATTTAATTACTCATGCCTTGTCCTATTAGTTTTAGGAGTTTAATTTATTGGTAATTTTTGGTCCATAATGACTAGATTGGGAGTCAATATATGTAGATATTCAAAAGGACTCTTATTTGATGGGTCTAATTTAAGATCTTTCAAATAGGAATAAGGATCATCCTCATTTTTCACTCATTTAAGGTCACTTATACTATAAAGGTAGAATAATTTTATCTCCTTCTTCTTGGACTATTAAAATACTTTCTTATTTCCATTACTGTTTTGAAAGAGGACATTTTGATGCATATAACACTTGTAAATGGGTTTCATGTAATTTCTTTTACGTGAGAATGATACTGATGGTTCATCAATTTATGGTAAGGTGTTAGATTTACCAACAAAAAAAGTATGAGGCTTAATCTCTAGTTAGGTTATTGCAACCATTACCAATTTTGACATATGATTGGGTAGATATATCTCTTGATTTTGTTTCTACATTACCAAAATCTAATGGTTTGAATTATATTTTAACATTATAGATCATCTATTAAAATATGAGCATTTCATTGCATTGTGGCATCCCTTTACAATATGATAAGTGGTAGCAAAGTTACTTGAACATATTATCATGCTCCATGGGATTCCTAGAACAATTACCAGTGGTTGGTATCCAATTTTTCTTAGCCATTTTTTGATAGAATTATTCAAATTATTTGATATTAAGTTGCATTTCAGTAACGCTTATCATTTTAAGATAGATAGCCAAACAGAACCTTCAAATCACAGCTTAAAGACTTATTTGCATTGTTTTTCTTCTGATAAACCTCACCAATAGTCTAAATGGATGCCTTAGGTAGAGTATTGGTATAATACCAAATTTTAATAAGTAATGAGGATGCCCCTTTTCAAGCTTTATATGGACATCAACCTCCAATTTTGGAGAAATTTCTTATGAGTAAGACTAAAGTAAAGGTTGTTACTCAATTTTTACTTGATAGGGATGAAATTCTTTGATAAATAAAGTTTAATTTGGAGAGATCTTAATAATTAATGGTTAAGTATGCTAACTATCATAATTGTAATGAGTCATTTGAGATTGGCGATAAAGTTTTCTAAAAATTGGGGCCTTATTGATAAATTACAATGGCTGAGCATACAGATACTAACTTAGCATCACAAGTTTATGGTCCTTTTAAGATTATTGGTAAAGTTGAAACTGAGGTATATCATTAACAATTTCTTACTTCATTTTGCATTCATCCAATCTTTCATGTTTCTCAACTTAAGAAGGTGGTTGGTAATTATCTTATTATCATTAATCTTTTTTATAGTTTGGAAGGTGTGAAAACTTCATTAACTCAACCTTAGGTTATCCTTCATCATAGACTCATAACTAAGGGAATAAGCAAGTCAAGGAGATTTTGGTTCATTGGGGTTGGTCAATCGATAGATGACGTTACATGGCTTGATAAATCAAATTTCTTGGGTTGATTTCCTAATTTTTCAACCTTGGGGACAAATATATTATTGAAGATGAAAGTATTGTTAGAAATGGTTTATAAATTATTGATAGCAACATAACTATTAGCATTAATAATAAGTCGACCCAAGATAGTTTTTAGTTTATGCTAAAAGGAACAAAGAGGACAAGTGATAGTAGAGGATGGGTCAATTAGGGTATTTTCATTAGTAACAAAGATGATTGCGGGATGAGCTTTGGAGAGATAACTTCATTCAATAAAGTGCTTTTTGCTTAACAATGTTGTCTTTGATAAAGAATCTAGAATCAATTTGACATAACTATTTAAGGGATTATATTTCCTAAATTGCTCTATCATGAAAGCTTGAAATGGAAGTAGACCACTTGGGCCTAAATTGCTCTTTCATGAAAGCTTGAAAGGAAAGTAAACCACTTGGGTCTAGGAAAGCATATTGGAAGGGAGAGATCTTTTGGAACAAGGATTAAAATAGGATATTAGAAAAGGAAAGGATATTCTTATATGAAATCAACCATAGGTTCTTGATTTAAAATCTTTCAAAATTAATTCTTGAGAAGCCATTGGAGCTTAGGGATTTGAGGTTATTACGTCAACTCTTCAACCAAAAGGAGGTCTAAACAATTAAAAAATTATAGTGGAAAATTTGACAAGGATAAGTAGGTATGTTATTTTTTAAATTTAAGAGAATATGAGGTGAGATCTAATTATTGAAGGATAAAGGTCACAAGTAATCATTCAAGAGAAGCTAGATTCTCTTACTCTTAATGGTCAAGTTATCCAAATAACTTGTGAAGATTGATATAAGGATTAAAGATTCTAAATAAGATCAAATTTTTATTTAGAGATATGTGAATAATAGACCATTATTGTTAACAAAAATTTGACTAGAACACTCATTTTGAATGATTTCTATTGGAAATTATAGATTTCGTTCCTAGTTAGGTCTACATATTTTTTGGATGATTTTATTACTATATTATTTATGTAATTATGTCAATATTTTGCTAAAATCTTTTTCCCTTTTAGACTAGAGATTATCATATATTAATAGGGTTGTGAACATTGGTAATGAATACAAGAAACCTTATTTCCCTTTACCTCTCTTATTTTCAACATGGTATTAGAGCTTGCTTAGGGCTATATTTCTTTTTTTCCTTTTTTTTTTGATCATCTACAGTAACAAAATTTTGTTTCCAAGGTTGGTAATTTCACACTACCTACTTTATGTTAGTTGAAATCTACCGATATGTGTGCCATTAGAGTTGTGTTGTAGAATAGTTTGCCACACACCTCCATACGCCATTGATAACTATTATTGGAATTCCCATATGCCAGCTTCTGAACTTGTTTTTTTTCTTTTTTTTCCCTTCTTTCTTAATTATTGTTTCCTTATTCCATCCTTATTTTTCTTCTAACCTACCCTCATCTTCTCAGTTATACTTGATTCTCTTATATTTAACCTTTTTCCTTCTCTCAAAAACATGATGTTTGTTGAAGGAAAGATTATTGTTACTATGATTTTTCAAAAAACCAGTCATGGTTTCGATGAATTATAAAATATTTAGGAGCCTTGTTGTTTAAATGGCAAGAACTATTTAAAATGGTCACACTTGATTCAATTGATCTTGAAAGGAAAAGGGAAGATTAGTCATTTGATTGGTCTTCCATTATAAAAGGAAGACCCAAAGTATGATGCTTGGGAGGAAGAAGAGCACATGATAATGGCTTGGCTAGTAAACTTCATGGATCTTGAGATTAGTGATACATGTATGTTCTTGTTCTTTGCCAAAGACATATGGGACACTTTAATAAAAATACTATAAAGTTAACAATGTAGCTTAAATTTATAAAATCAAGTCATGAATTTCTCAAACTAGGCAGGAAAGTTGTATTATTATTGAGTATTCCAATCTTTTAAAAGGCTTATGGCAAGAATTGGATCACTAACAATGCATTAAAATGAATTGCATTAAGGATATTATAACTCTTAAGAAGTTTCTTGAAAAGGATAGAATATATAAATTTTTTATTGGATTAAATGTTGAATTTGATGTTATTTGAGTACAAGCCCTTGGGAAAGAAAGTTTGCCTTCTCTTAATGAAAAAATCTCTCTTGTTTTAACAGAAGAAGAAATATGTGGAATTATGGTTGAAAAACTAGTGATCAAAATTTTTACATTGGTGTCAAAAGGTAATTGTTAACCCTGACTTTTATCCCTTGTGCAATCTTGGATTTTTATCGATTTGGCTAGGTGCCAGTTCCCGAGGTTGACCCCGATTTATGAACATGCTTTTGGACCTTCTCTGAGTGTTCTAGGCATGCAGAACAATTTACATTTTGCCCGAATGAGGTGAAATACATAAATAGAACACATGGGGTGTATAGTACTATGTGCACACTATATGGTGGAAAAATACGTTTGGTGGGACCTATTTTTTGGGCCAAATCCGGGGTGCTTCTCATAGCACAATGTCTTAGTATGTCAAATGATGCTTATTTGATATGCGGAGCATGTTACATTTTGCTCGTGCAAGGTGGAGGGCATATGGACAAAATGCTACATGCATAGTGCATAGCACTATGCATGTAGCATGTAGCATAAAAAGATGTTTGGTGGGGCCCACTTTTTGAGCTGAATCTAACGTGCTCCATATAGCACAATGTTTTAATATGTCAAATGATGCTTATTTGACATACGGTGCATGTTACATTTTGCTGGTGCAAGCCGGCACACATAAGGGTAAAATGCTATATGCGTAGCATATAGTACTATACGCTACGCATATAGTAAAATAAGACGTTTGGTCAAGAGCCTTCTCGAGACCAAATCTAACATATACCACATCATACAATGTCTTACGGCATGAAATGATGCTCATTGGACACGGGGTGCACATCCCGATTGTCATACCCAGCCCATACCCAGGAGGACATGCTCCCGTAGTACAGATAGCGGCCCCCAGAAGAAGACCGATGCCTATACCACAAAGGATACATCATGAAGACATCGTATGGGACACGCCTCTAAGCTTAATGGTGGTGGTGCGACGAAAGCATCGTGACATGCAATAGCCTTGGATAAATCTGGCATACACTCAAGCAATATACAATAACAGGCAATCCTGAAATTGATATTTATAAAACTTGTTATGATTCGTACAAATATGTGGATACATACATAATACCACCAAAAGCTATACAATAAGTACATCACTACTGCCACACTAGCTACACAGCCAAAAAGGAGCCGGAGTATGCCTCAGAAGTCCCGTACCAAGTCGAGATTCGTCTGTCTTGGCTGACGACCTCTATTCCTTCTCTGTACGCTCACCCGAGGGCTCTGAACCTACATTCATCAAATGACAAACACTGAGATAAACTCAGTGGTGCTAGAAACACATATAAACAGTCATGCAACATATAGCAATTCATCATAAACATCATATCAGGACATTTCAATGCTAGCATCTTATGCAATGCAAATGCAAATGCTCCTGACATGCTCCCTCATCCTTCTTTCTCTTATTCACTCTTGTTTTCCTTTAATTGTGCACATTCCTTTTCCTTTCTCGTACGTTCGGAAGGCTTAGATACGCTAGGTGGAATATTTAGCAGGGTTTCGAAAGGGTTTTAACTTAAGAAAAGGAAGGAAACTTAAGAAAAATGTTAAGTTCCAACCCTTAAAAAGTCAAACTAACGTCGCGTACGGCCGTACGGAACTTGGTACGCCCGTACCAAACTAAAACTTCTGATGTACATAATTCCTGCGAGTAACGGTACGCCCGTACCCCCATTTGGTACGCCTGTACGTACTCGATTTTACTGACAAACCCCAAATTCCTGCGAGTTGGCGTCCGGCCGTACCACCCTTTGGTACGCCCGTACGCCCTTCAGGACCTAAAATCCCTGTAGTCCTCTGTCTCGTACGATCGTATGGTGATGCCGTACGCTCGTTCCACTTCCTAAAATCCAACCTATGCCTTTTGGTAAGCCTAAACTCCTACGTAACTATCACAAACTCCCTCACTAACCCTAACCACACTTCCAAAGCATACCAAAGCACATATACACGCCGTCCCTTATCCAACCGAGAAGACACACTTCTCAATAAGGCGATGACACACAACCAAGTCAATAGATACATACATAGCAATTCTCACCAACACATATACACACAAGCACAAAACCATCATTATACCTTCATACACATCACATATACATAAAGAAATCTTACCATTCATCTACACATACACACATATAAATGCATAACTCCTAAGGTCTCTAATGCGGGTGTAACACCGATGTAGCCACAGTGGGCCCCATGCGATGGGTCAAAATGCTATATGCGTAGCATGTAGCACTACATGCTGCGCACATAGGCTATGTGTGGCACACATAGCACTATATGCTGTGCACATAGCCTAAAAATTTTCAAATCCCACATTGAAAATTACATTTTCCAAACCCTAGCATCTCCTACTATAAATATATCACTTGGGTTCATGAAAATCAGGCAAAAAATTAGCCAAAAACGGGCAAAATTTGCCAAAATCCACTCCCAACTTGATTAAGCAATTAATTAAACAATCAATCTAGATTTTTAGAGACCAATCAACACTAGTTAGGTCCCTAATCATGTTTGGATTCAAGATCTATAAGAAAAACCTACTGTGGTAAGTTAAATGCTCATTTTTCTTCCATTTCCTTCTTGTTTTTGCTTGGATCTATGATTTTTTGGGTTGATTTATGGATATTTGGCTTCAATGTTGTGGTTTGATGATTTTTAATGCTTATTAACCATCAAAAACACCTGTTTTATTTCGGATCTACCTAGATCTAACTCGGATTTCACATTTTTCCCAAAAACCTTTTTTTTCCTTCTGTTTTCTATGCTATATGCATCACATATAGTACTATGTGTGCCACACACATAGGCCTATATGTTATGCATATAGGCCCCAGATTTTCCAGAAAATGCATATTTTCTTCGATTTTCACTCGTTTCTTCACCCAATTTGATGAATCTAGCTTCATTAGAGGATTATCCATGCTTCTAGTGTTCTGGATCTATCAAATATTTCCTAGATCTAATTAATTTTAGCCTTAAAATTAATTATTCAAGTTAAATGCTCATTTACTTGATTTGAACACATGTTCATCCCTAAAATGGAGTACTTCCTTCATTAAACTTGCTGGAAATTGTCTGTTGATCGTGTTTTTGCTAAAAAACTTGATTTTCCTTGAAATTTCTCTGCTATGTGCACCACATCTTCACCTATGTGCACCACACACAGCCTATGTGGTGCACATAGGCTTATATGTTGAGCACATACCTTTTTATTTTTCTAGAAAATCGAATTCACTTCCGATTTCACCCATTTTTGCTTCTGATATGATGTTTCCAGCAACATTAATGGCTTTTCTATAGTCTTACTATTCTGTATCTATTAAATATTATCCAAATCTAATTAATTTTAGCCTTAAAATTGATTATTCAAGTTAAATGTGCATTTACTTGATGGATTTGTGATTCGGATGCTTGTTTGAGCTCAAAATGAGGTACTATCTTAATTAAAGTTGCTGTATTTTATCTGTACATCATTTTTATGCTAATAAATTTGGTTTTCTTGTAGATTTTCTCCTTACATGTGGTGTACATCATGCTATGTTCGTAGCACATTGCCTATATACTACGCACATAGCACTACTTGCTACGCATGTTCCTTATGTTTTTCACGAAAAATCACATTTTTCACTCATTTTCAAGCTCAATTTGATAATTTCAGTAACATTTGATGTTTGGAAATAACTCAAATGTATTGGATTTATCATAAATTAATCACATTTAATTAATTTTGGTCTTAAAATTAATTTTTATCGATAAAATGCTTATTTGACTCGTTAAAATGTGATTTTTGATATGATTGGATTCAAATTGGTTGAGTTGCTATCTCTAATTACTGTTATGTAATGTTAGCAATTCCCATTTGATTTTCCATGATCAATTAAAAATAATATTGCTCAAAATTATTTTTATTTTTACGATCTGGCATATGCTAATTCGCTTGATTGTTGCCATACAATTATTTGGACTTTGACTCTTGGTTCATGCTTTCATGTGGCATTGAATTAGTCAAATAAGTCCTAAATTCATTTGCTACTAATGAATTGATTTTTTTATTTGCATCATTTGTCACTCATGCATTTTTGGCTCGTGCTACTTGAGGTGAAAAAATACCCGAGGAGGAGGGGACGTAATTTAACATCCCAAAATGATGTATGCGAGGATATTTTTTTGTAATAGGATAGAATTATTCTTGTTTTGTAATAATTTATCCCCTAAAATCCTGTGTGTATCCCTTAATTCCTCGATCCCTTTCATCGACCTTTCATAATTTTATTTCATGGATGGATTATTATATTTTCTAAAATATGTCACATCCGTATTAGAGGCCATGGTAGTTTTGTACGATGTTATAGGCAGGGTCGTATGTCTGTGCATGTGTTTGCTATATGTATGTATGTATTTGTATGATGTGGGTTGTGATTGTGTTTGTGGTGATATCACCTTATTAGGAAGCGTGTCTTGTCGGTTGGATGAGGGACAGATGTTATGTTGTGTTTAAATTGTGTTTGGAAGTGTTTTAGGTTTGATTGGAGTGTTTTTAACCGGTTTCGGGAGAGTTAGGACTGCAAATGATGCATGTTCTGATTTTAAGTGGCGGTATGGGCGTGCGGATACCCATACGATCATACCAAACGTTTGAGATGCAGGGTTTGAAGGTCCTGGAGATGGTACGAGCGCACCAAGGAGCTGTACGGCTGTACCAAAACTCATAGGAAAATGAGTTTGTTAGGAAACTCTGGGTGGTACGGGCATACCACAACTCACAGGAAAATAAGGCATCAGGATTTTAAGTTTGGTACAGGCGTACGGGGTTTAGTACGGCCGTACGCGACTTAAAATTGCCTTTTTAAGCAGGTAAACATAAGCTTTTTCTTATGTTTTCTCACCCTAACTTCCTAAACTCTTCCCTAAACCCCAGAAGCAATCTTTCTTCTTATTGATAAGCGTGTAGAAGCTCGTTAGACACTGCTAGTGGTTTAGAGATGTGATTAGACACTAGAAGTAGCTTGCTATAGGTTTGTGCTAGTTTGTACTAAGTGTTTTATGCGCTTTTATTTTTATCTTCAGGCTAAGTAAGGCCTGAGAAATGATGTTTAGGGATTGAATTCCTAATTGCTTCTATGTTTTGATGATATGAGCTTGTTGTTTGTTTGAAAGGCATCTCTTGGTTGTTTTATTTATGTATAAATGCATATACATGTGGCAAGAGAGCCGGAATGACAGAAAAAGAGTATGAGAGGTGAGAGAAGCCTGCTGGGTCATATGATACAGGATTCCATAATGTAATTGTATATATTTATGTGTTGCCCTCCTTCGAGAGATGAGTCTCAAGACATACAGATAAAAAGGGGTTCATAGAACCGATGAGTATAAGACCTCCTTCGAGAGATGAGTACCGGTACATACGAGGACCCAGCATGGCAGAGCATTATGCACAATGATGAGAAAACAAAGGAGTGTGAGAGTACCAGACTTGACATTGCATACATATGCTTTTGTGCTATTTAATTATATGTTGTTTATATGCTTGTATGTTACTAGTACCACTGAGTCTTCGACTCAGCGTTTATCAATTGATGGATGCATGTTCAAAGCCTTCAGTGGAAGGACCAAAGTCGTGATTACAACAGTAGCGGAGGTGGACAGCCGAGCGTACTTCTTTTATGTTTTATGGATTTCTGTAGTTGGATTAATCTTGTAAAGGCAGTAGATGGTCATGTTTGTATTTCTGGTGGTGATACAATCAGTGTGTTTGTATATAACTCGAACCTTTGTAAATGGTTTTGATTATAAATGAAAAGATATACATTCAGTTTATGGTTTTATGGTATTGAATGAATGAATGTATATTCAGGGTTTTGAATTTGATGATTACTGTATGCTGTAACTCTGATACCACCAAAATATAGGTTGTCCCCATACGATGTATTTTCAGTTGTATAATGTATCCCTTGTAGTGTACATGGCATTTTCCCTCAGGAAGTCGTTGCGTATACTACGGGAGCATATACTCCAAGTATGGGCTGGGTGTGACAAAATATATATGCCATACCATATCATATGCCATATCACACACTTCTATGCCATGCCATGCATATGCCATGTCATAACACATATCTCGTATGCTAATACAAATACGCCAATACGGCATGCAATATGCACTATTTTTTATATTACACGTCAATATACCATGCCATTATGCCATGTCATTATGCCATGCCATGTCACATGCCATGTCATATGCCATGTTGAATATCAATTCACATATGCATCACTATTCCATGTCATGCATATGCTATATCATTTACTTCACATATCATGCATATGCCATGTCATTCATCTCGCATGTCGTACATATGCCATGTTATTATGTCATTTTATTATGTCATCACTTCACATGTCATGCATATGCCATGTCATCTAAATGCCATATAGCATTATATGCTATTCTACGTGCAACCATGCTACGCTAAACCACATGTCACGCTATGTGCTTACATATACACTTGTATGCTTGCCTACTTATGATAATTAATTTCAACTATAATGGTAAAATCAATTTTGGAAACTCATAGAAATAGATCTTCACCACCCGAACCCAATCTTTGAAGGGTTTAACTAGCACTCATACTATGGGTTGGTTGAACCAATCCAGAACCATTCGGTGGCAACTCCCTTGCGAATCTTTCGAGTCCGTATCATTCCTCGAGGTAGCCCCTCGGGAAGATTACGCTTTTGCTCCTAGTGCAGCCCCTGGTCCGTAAGCCTCGCAAGCCTCACTCTAGGTGGCAGTAGAAGCCAATGCTCACATTAATATTAAGAGTCATAATAGTGGTGCTGAATTTGAGAAGACAACCATCAGTAAAGATCTGTTAGTTTGCACCTATTGTAATAAATCTCATCATACTAAGGAGATATGTTAGAAACTTCATGGTAATGGAAGGGATCAAGGCAAACTTATATCACTATTTTAAACATGGAGAATTGAAACAACTTTAATGATGAAGAGATGAGTAAATTGAGAGACTTATTGGTAAAGTTTCAACTATAAACTTCAACAGGTACTAGTGCCTTGGTATTCACAGGTATTTCTTCTCACTGTGTACCAAATTCTACTTCTAATTCTCTTAATGCTTAGAGTAATGTTTTTTTTATCATTCTTGGATCATATAACCAACTTTACCTAGAAATTTTATTCATACACTCTTGTCTCTAGCATATACAAATCACTCATTTTAAAAGACATTCTTCATGTCCTTAAATTATATACCAATCTAATCTCTATCCATAAGCTTTTAACCCAATCCAATTGTAATGTATTTTTCTATCCAAATTATTATGAATTTTAGGATAGAAGTATGAAGAAGATGATTAGGCATGCTAAGGAAGAGGATGGTATTTAATTTCTTGAACAACCTAGTGAATGAAGTAGAATGCTAGGATTGTCTACTTTTGCTTCTATTTTCGAGTCTAAGATAAAACAAATTTGACTTCAACATCATATATTAGGTCATCCTACTTTTATTATTTTGAGGACTATGTTTCCTACCTTGTTTAAAGATGTATGTTGATCAATTTCATTATGATATTTATGAATCGTTCATATATAAACATACTTCTTTTCCTATTAGTAATAATAAAACATTAAATCCATTTACTCTTATTCATATAGTGATATTTAGGGACCATCTATCATTACTAATATCTCTAGAGCCCGTTGGTTTATCTCTTTTATTAATGATGGTACTCATGTTACATGGATTTACCTTTAAAAAAATAAATTATATATGAGCACTGGTTTTCCTATTTTTTTTATCATATGATTAAAACTTAATTCGGCACTAATATGAAAAAAATTTTGTTTGACAACACAAAGGATTTTTTTAATCAAACCTTAGATTCTTTTTTTCATAAACATGAGATTATTCATGAATCTTCATGTATGAATGCTCCCCAATAAAATGATGTTGCCAAAAGGAAAAATGGTAATATTTTGAGTATTACAAGGTCTCTTTTATTTTAAAACCATGTGTCCAAATATTTATAGGGGGATGATGTTTTAAGTGCTACTTACTTGATTAATCAACTTCCCACCAAAGTTGATTTTAAGAGTCCTATGCAAAGGTTATCTCAATTTCTTTTCAAAACATTCTTTACCTAATAATTTAAACTTAAGAATGTTTTGATGTATTGTGTTTGTTCATATTCATTCTCCAAATAGGAACATATTAGATCCATGAACTCAAAAATGTATGTTTATTAGGTACTGATCCACCTAAAAGGGTATAAGTGTTATCATCCTCATTCTAAGAAGGTTTATATTTCTACTAATGTTACTTTTTTAGAACAAGAGTTTTATTTTAAAGAACCATTTATCTTAGGTGAAAACAATGTTTTAATGGATGTAGATAATGATTTCTTAAATCTTGAACTACCATAAAATGATCTATTAGTTATAAATGCCTGTTAGTTTGCCTCATGAATCAATGGAACTTGAGAATTCTTATCAAGAAGACCCACATCGAAATCTTACTCGTTCATTTGGTAAAATCTATGTAAGAAAGAAGGTATCCACCTATCAGCCTGATCTCGTTGCATCATTAACTCTTGCTTTACCAAATCCTATTATAAGTAACCTTCTTGTTGTTTTTTTATCACCCTCTCATAGTGGTTTAAATGATTCTAGTATGCCTTCATCTCTTGTTAGGAGTGAATATCAATTTATTTGGTTCAGTTTTATGAAAAATTTAAACTAAACCGAATAAATCAAAAATTAAAACTATAAAACCAAACCAAACCAAATAAATCAAAAAAAAATCAAACTAAGTAAACCAAAATCAAACTCGTAATCCATACAATTGATATAAAATGATGTCATTTTAAATACTAATATAAAACAACATCATTTTATAAGTCAATATTTGGTTTATTTGGTTTATTTGATTATCAATATGTTGAATTAAACTCAAAATTGATAATAAAAAAATTTAAAAATAAAAACTGAATCAAAAATAAAAACTGAACTAAAATAACCAAATATCATTGGTATTTTTTGATTTTTGGATATTTTTGCTCACCTTTATCTCTTGCTCATGATGATTTAAATGTTCCCATTACCCTTAAAAAAGGCAAGCAAAAATGTACTAATCATCCCATAATTTTCTTTATTTCTTATAAGAACTTATCTAATTCTCATTGAACTTTTCCTTATTAATCTTGACACTATGTAAATTCCAGAAACATTATCTGAAGCATTAGAGAGTATGAATTTGAAAAAGGCAATGTGAGTTGAGACAGAGGCACTTAAGAAGAATAGAACATGGGATTTGGTAAGATTGCCTTCTGGAAAGCAACCAGTTGGGTGTTGATGAGTATTTTCTATATAGTACAAATCTGATGGCACACTGGAATGATATAAGGTGAGATTGGCTATTAAAGGGTACACCCAAACTTATGGAATTAATTACTAGAAAATTTTGCTCCGATGGCTAAAATGAATACAATAAGTGTTTTATTATCATTAGTTGCTACTTATGACTGGCCACTTCAATAGTTTGATGTTAAGAATTCCTTTCTTAATGAAGATCTTGAAGAAGAAATTTACATGGAGATTCCTCTAGGATTTGCTTTTCCAACATAATAAGGGATGATATGTAAATTAAATAAGGCCTTGTATGGCCTCAAACAATCCTTTTGTGTCTAGTTTGGTATATTCACCTAAGTCATGATTTCTTTAGGATTTTGGTAAAGTCAAGGCGATCATAATCTTTTCATTTGATACTACTTTAGGGGGAGTGTGTATTCTTTTGATATATATGGATGACATTATTGTACCAGGTGATAATCTTGAAGGCATGAATGAATTAAAAGGAAAGCTTATATAAGAAATTAAAGTTAAAGATCTCGAGAAACTTAAATACTTCTTAGATATTGAGGTTACTCATACTAAAACTACTATCTTCATCTCTCAACCAAAGTATGTGTTAGATCTAATAATAGAGTTTAGTATGCTTGGGTGTAAGCCTGCAGAAATATTTATAGAACTAAATCACATATTGGGAAATACTCTAGAAGATAAGTTTGTAGATAAAGGGTCCTATCAAAGACTAGTCAGTAGACTTATCTACTTGTCATATACTTGACCTGATATTGCATATGTAGTAAGTGTTGTTAGCCAATTCATCCATAATGTTAAAGAGACATATCTCATAGTAGTTCACAGAGTTTTATAATATTTGAAAGGCCGTTATGGGAAAGGAGTTATGTTTAAAAAAGGTAACAACTTAACTCTTAAGTATTATATAGATGTAGATTATGCAAGTTCTCTCATTGATAAAAGATCTACTTTTAGATATTGTACTTCCTTAGGTGGTAATCTCATAACCTGGAGGAGTAAGAAACAAAGTACTATCATCAGATCCAGCATAAAAGTAGAATTTAGAGCAATGACACTTAGGATTTATGAACTTTATGGTTGAAGATAATTCTTGATGACATCAAGATTATGTGGGAAGGAACGATGAAGCTTTATTATGATAACAAGTTCATTACAAGTATAGCTCATAATCCAGTTCAACATGATTGTACAAAGCATGTAGAAGTGGATAGATATTTCATTAAAGAAAAACTAGATAATGGATTGATTTATACTCTATTCGTCTACACTAAAGATCAAATTATCGATATGCTTGTTAAAGGATTACTTAAGAATGTGTTTCAACATCTTGTACTCAAGCTTGGAATGGATAATATCCATTCACTAACTTGAGGGGGAGTGTTGGAAATTATAGATTTCCTTCCTAGTTAGGTCTACATGTTTTTTAGGTAATTTTATTCCTATATTATTTATGTAATTATGTCAATATTTTTCTAAGATTTTTTCCCTTTTAGACTAAAGACTCTCGTATATAAATAAGGTTACAAACAGTGGTAATAAATACAAAAAATGTTACTTCTCTTTGCCTCTCTTATTTTTATCATTGTCAATGTGATACAACTCAAGAATCGAGAGACTATACTATCTTCCTTTGTGATTTTTCTTGAAGAGTCTAGTTTGCTAGCAAAACCAATTACATCTTAAAGGCTTTAAGATTTTGCTCTTTCAAAAATTAATGTTAAGCTATAAATTCTTCTATGAAGACAAATAATGAAGGAGAGGTAATGAGGTATATAATATTGATATGTTGGATATTTGAAATTGAAGAAATGAATTTATCTTCAAAGGAAAAAGGTCTCCATATGAAGTAATAAAGAAAGCAAAAACTTTAATCTGAGAATTTAATGAAGCAATGGTTCTCAAATCTTCAGATGACCTCAATAGAAATCAACTTACTTTGAATTTACAAAGAACTTGGTTTACTTATCCTCTAAGAAGGCTAAAATACAATTATAATGCTTCTTTTTTTTTTACAAGACTAAGGAGAATAGGTAGCTTTTATCATTCGCAATGAAAAAGGCAAGATTCTATTTGTAATAACTTAGGTGGTCATATGTTACTCAATATTGGTTGTAGAAGTGTTATCTCTCTAGAAGGTAATTCAATTCATCCATAACTACAATGTTCATGGAGTTATAGTTGAATCAAATTCATTAATGGTTTGTGCTCAAACTACAAATCACAAGAGTGATATTCCTTAGGAAATTACAACAATAATGGAAGAGATAAAATTGATGTTTTCTTTATATATTAATTTAAAGTGTAAGCATATTAAAAAAAGCACTAACAAAGTAGTATATTGGTTAGTAAAAAATCATTTCCTTTTATCTATAGAGGCAATATAGTGAATATGCCAAAACCTCTAAAAGATCTTATATTAATGAATGTATGATCTTCTCATTATTAGCAATGAAATATTTCATTATCCTTAAAAAAAAAAAAGATATACAAATGATTCTTAAATGCTTGGAAAAAGACATCAAATTTCTCAAACAACATTAATTAAACTAACACACAAATGATAATTTTTTCTTCCTAACTTTTTATCCATCAACTCCTCACATGCTTATTCATAATCTAACTAATGTTAATGAAGATTTATAGAGAATGGAATATTAATTCTTATGTATTAATTCTAAGAATTGCATAGGTGTCACATCCTGCATTACATGAACTTCTGTGCATTTATAAATTAATGTTATATGAAATTTCTATGATAATAATGTGATTATGGTATATAATAGTGAGTATGTTAATCAGAAATGCATTTTAAGCTTGAAAAAGGGGTATTTCATTTTCCGACGCAAACCCTAACTTGATGAAAAATGGTACTCAAACTTTGTTTCGGAGTTATATACATTGAATTTTAATAAACGGTTTTGACTTTTGTGCTCACGTTAACTTTATCTAGACATATGTGAATTTTGAAAATTTTGGAATAAAAATTATTTTTGACGTTAAAATTATATATTGACGATATAGACGAGTAAAAAAATTTAGAAGTTTCCTTAGAAATTAAATGATCATGATTTCGTATGTTGTGGTTTAAGAATTATTATTTATAGAATTTTTATTTTTAAGTTAGAAGCCTTTAGGTTGAATATATAGGTTTATAATTAATATATCGTATATGTATATATATATATATATATTTATTTATGATGCAAAAGTTATTAGAATAAGAATTAATAGTGTTAAATAAATTAATAAAAAAAAGGATTAGAATAAGTAAATATAAATGTCAAAAGATTAAGATATAATGTGCTATTAAATTGAAATTTTGGAGATTATTGAATTTTGGAAATAAACTACAAATAGAAATTAATGAGTAGAGGATGATTTAAGATTATGTGGATTGTGGATGTAAATTATGTGGAATTGGGGATTAGATTGGGACAAATACAACATGGCATATGTAGGGTTAAAAAGTCTTTTCCTTTGTTTTGCAATTTGAAGAAAACAGCATACCCTACTTCTTTCTTCTCAATTCAGCCGCCCCCCTTCTTCTTCTTCTTCTTCTTCCTCTCGTTTGTTATCTGCTATTTCTTGTCTTTGTCATTTCTTTAAATGCTGAACCACTCCATTTATGATCCTTGTTCTTTACTAATCAATACGTATTTCAACTACTCCTTCTCATCTTCTTTAAGAGTCTGAATACTTTTGTTCTTTTTCATTGTCTTTTGCTTCGGTTTTCATACTTTACAAAGGAAGCTCCAAAAGGTATTTGAAGCTTTGGGTTTGTGTCTTTGTTATGAGCCAAAAGAAGTCGTCGATTTGAATGGATTTCATTTTGCTGAAACATTTTACTTGTTGCAACTAAACGCTGAAGCTCTCACTCAACCAAAGTATTCTTTGATTCTTTAAAAGGGTAATCGCGCAAATTCCTTTGCATGATTGGTTGTTGTAGAATCCTTTTTCCGTTTCTAACATTCGTTGTTTTGTTTGCTTTGTTTTTAGCTTTGGGAAATGTTTAGTTACGAGAGTTCAAAGTGAGCAGATTTCTGGTGGAGTGATTCTCGGATTTCATTAAGTTAAAGAAGGTTTAAGCGATTCAATTTCTTAGTGTTTGGCAGGTGAGTAATAAGGAAATTAGAATTAGAATATATTACCAGTTTTGATGCTCTTAATGTGGCCGAATGGTGTTGTAACTTACGGTTTGATTTGGTGATTTTTGTAATGGTTTTGTTGGTTAAAAATTTAAGTAAATTATGGAAGCTTTGTGGTTAGAATATGGCATATGTTTCTTGGTTTGTAGCTGAAACTTTATGACTTCTTAATGTTTAATTCGTTTATGTTGAAGTTGTAGTTGTTGCTGAAAATATATTGATGATTAAGTGGAATATCATTTTGCTTTGCCAAAAAGAATGGTTCATTTGAGAACCAATATGTTTTGATTTTGGAACAAGCAAATCGAGAGCTTTAAAGTTGAAATAACGTTTAATATTAAGAATGGTTCATTTTGTTTTTGAACCAACCGAATTATTAAGGATTAAAACAATGGATATAGCTGAATGTTTTAAGTCAAAATAAGTTTTAAGAGGTTGGTTTTTAAGATTGGTAAAATGACAAATTTTAATTAAAGAGTTTAAAGTTAACGTGTGGTATATAGTTGTAAAGCTAGAATTAATGTATTAAAAAGATATATTAAGAAATTTTATTT
>CANYBF010693598.1:0-26725 GCA_948192965.1 Dalechampia spathulata
AGGGAGATTTAGATATTGAACATTTGCATACAATAAGAATCTCATTCCATAAACTCTTTATGGATTCTTCTGCACTGTTCCAATATCATGGACTTCAATATATAGTTTAATACTCCAAGTAAAACAAGTTTATTTAAAACATTGTACTATATAATGAATAATGTCTTTATTAATGAAAACGTATAGTATAAATATACATGATGCTCTAGAGCATACACTAATAGTTGAGGAATTTATGCATATTGTTTTTGATGAAGTTAACCTACTTGATCCAAGGAAGGATATTGTTGATGATGAAATAAGTATTTTATTGGATCAAGAGAAGGAGCATGAGAACCAACAAGAAGTGATCTCAAAGGATGTTAAAAAGAAAGAGATTAATAAGCTTCCTCATCTTACTACAACACAAATCTCACATGATCTTCCAAAGGAGTGACAATTTTTGAAGGGACACTCCAAGGAACTAATAATAGGTGAAACATCAAAAAGGGTAACCACTCATTCTCATTTCAAAGACATTCATAATAATCTTGCATTCATTTCTTAAATTGAGCTTAAGAACATAAATGAAGCCTTAAATGATGAAAATTAGTTGATTGCTATGCAAGAAGAGCTTAATCAATTTGAGAGGAATGAGGTGTGGACCTTAGTACCTATGCCTATGAATATATCAGTTATAGAAACTAGATGGGTGTTTAGGAATAAGTTAGATGAGGATGGTGTCATCACTAGAAATAAGGCTAGGCTAATGGCACAAGGATATAATCAAGAAGAGGGAATAGACTATAATGAAACTTTTGCACCGATAGCTAGATTAGAAGCTATTAGAATGTTAGCATATACATCATATATGAACTTTAAATTGTTCCAAATGGAAATTAAAAGTGCTTTTCTTAATAGGTTTATTGAAGAAGTAGTGCATGTTGCACAGTCCCCCGATTTTGAAAATTTCAACTTTTCAAACCATATTTTTAAACTTACTAAAGCTTTGTACGGTTTTAAACAAATTCCTAGAGCTTTGTATGATAGATCATAGTTTTGAAAAAGGTAAAGCAGACATAACACTCTTCATTAAGAACTATAAACATGATATTTTGCTTGTACAAATATATATTGATGATATTATATTTGATGCTACTAATAAAGAGTTGTGCAAGAAATTCTCTAAGTGTATACAGGGAGAATTTAAAATGAGCATGATGGGAGAATTAAAGTACTTCTTAGGACTTCAAGTCAAGCAATGTAAAGATAGAATCTTCATCAATTAATTCAAGTACACTTAAGAGATGTTAAAGAAATTTAGACTAGAAGATGCTAAAGCAAGCAAGACTCCTATGAGCATTACAACCAAGCTTTCATTAGATGCAAGTGGCAAACAAGTGGATTAAAGGAAGTATAGAGGTATGATAGGTAGCTTGCTCTATCTAACTACTTCTAGGCCTGATATTATGTTTGATGTGTGTATGTGTGCTAGATTTCAAGCATCTCCTAGGGAATCTCATTTGAGTGCCGTTAAACGGATTTTTAAATACTTGATTGGTACTTTACACTATAGCTTGTGGTATCTTAAGGGTAATTCTTTTGACTTGATTGCTTTTTCTGATGCTGACTTTGCTGGAAATGTGTTAGATAGAAAACGTACTTTAAGAAATTGCTATTTCTTACAAAATTATTTAGTCTCTTAATTTAGCAAGAAGCAAAATTGTATTTCATTGTCAATAGCTGAGGTTGAATACATATCTACCGGTTGTTGTTGTGTTCAAGTATTATAGATTCAACAATAATTAAGAGATTATAATATATGTGTGTTATGTACTTTTATTAAGTGTGATAACACTAGTGCAATAAACTTGTCTAGAAATCTCATACAATATTCTAGGAGTAAGCATATAGACATTAGGCATTATTTTTTATATGATATTATGCAAAAAGAGAATGTTGTATTAGAATTTGTTGATACAACTCACCAACTTGTGGATATTTTTATAAAACTCCTAAGTGAATAACATTTAAATTTTATCAAGCATGAGCTGGGGATGATAAATGAATCATTTTTGAAGTAGGAATGTATGGTGGACTTTAGGAAACTCTAAGAAAAATCTTAAAAATCTATCAAAAATTCTGTTTTTCAATGGTCGTATAGCCGTATGCCAATCGGTATGCCTGTATGACATTCAATCCTAAAATTCAAAAATTTGTCAACTGCTTTGTATGATCATACACCCTTATCTGTACACTCGTACATGTATTAAGAGATTTTTTGGATTTTTGGTATCGTCATAATCAACTTTAGTACGCCCGTACAACTTATTTTTCAAAAATTTTAATTTCTCTCGAAATGTTAATATGGTTGTACGTCTAAGTTCGTACGCCCGTACCATCAATTATTTTAAAATACAAATTTCTGTTGAAGCTTTAGTACGACCGTATGCAATTTTGGTACGATCGTATATGATACAGTTCTTTCAAAATTTTTAAGCTTTTTAAGCCGGTACAGCTGTACCCCTATCTGGTACACCTGTACATGATTCAAAAACCCTATTTTAACCTACTTTTCTTACCAGCCACCGCACCTGAATCTTCTATTTGCTCTTAATTTTTCACTCAAATCTCAACCAAATCACATCAAACTTGTCCTAAATCACTCAAAATCACATTCCCCACTCCTTTCCTCTTGATTTTTGATCCATTCACTCAAAAATCTCAGGTTTTTGTTTTGATTTTTCACTGTTTTATTGAGTTTTTCATTCAATTTTAATTTATGATTTTCTGTTGTTTTTACTCATTTTTTGGACTAGGTTGTTTAGAGTAAATTGCTTAAGATTGTGTTGTTGAGCTGTGTTTTAAATTTTATTAAGTTTTGTGCAGGTTTAATTTTCTGGCATTTTTCAAATTGTGTCAAATTGCTGTCGAATTTTTCAAAATTTTAGTTTTTTGCAAACATTCCTAATTTTTTTTCACTATGTCTACTCCTGAGTCGCATAATGGCTCTAATTTTTTCACTACGTCTGCTCCTAAGTCGCATAGTGGCTCTTTGTCTCAAAGACGAGACAAAGTCAAACGCAGTGTGCCTTCCTATTATGGCCCTCGGGCCAATACCTGTGCTCTTGCCATCAGGCAATCTGTTCTGAGTGAGAAGACCTCTTACTCTCACTTTGATTGTGTCTCCACTCTTCATCTAGTCGGATTAGAGACTGATGTTAGATATTTTTTAACTAACGTCAGTTGGTCCAATTTCGTATTTCTCGATAACCATTTCATAAAGTCTGTTGCACTCAAGTTTCTATAGACATTTTGACTCGATGTATCATATGACTGTTCCTTCCACCTTTTTCATAAATCCTACAAACTCACTCCTTCTGAGTTTGATTCTATCTTTGACTTCTCTACTGAGGGCATTTCTAATGTCAAATCCACGATCTTTGATTGCAATGATTTTTGGAGGGAGATCGCTTTCAATACTCATTTCCATCCTTCGAGGCTTAAAGCCTCATGTCTTAAGTCTCATACTCTCTATTACTATCATTGATTGATCACCTACCTCATATTCGGGCGATCATAGTCGGATGACATAGTCACTAGCCCTGACCTTATTTTCCTTTACTCAATGGTCAGGGGCACTCCTATTCAGTATGGATGCTAGCTTTAGACCTCTTTTCATGAGGTCGACGTGCAGAAATAGCCTGGTAAGGTGATTCTTTTTTGTCCTCTCATTCACCACATCTGCCATCATTTGAGAGCCTTTCCTGATACTTCTCCTCCTACCCCCGGAGCTAAGGGTCCTAATCTAGACATGTCATTTATTGAGAACTCCATGCTCAATGCACGTGATAGTACCTATAAGTGTGCCATTCATTCTAAGTACATCAAGAGGTGACTCGAGCACCTTCTTGCATCAGGTCTTCCCAATGACATTGTGGTTCTGTATGGACGGAGAGCTGTCAAGATCTGCAAGCACATGTTGGTGCCTATCCCAGAGGACATACCTGCAGAGCTTCATGTTCCTTCAGATTCCCCTCGTTCTGATGCCACACGACAGGCAGCCCTGAGCCGCAAATGACAGAGATAGTCTGAGGGTGGATCTTCCTTTATGGCCACTGCTGATCCTGCTGCTCCTTCCACTACTGTTGCTGATCCTCCTACCGTTCCTGGTGTTGCAACTTCCTCCATTGCTGATTTGATCACATAACAATTCATGGCACTCAATACTCATCTTGATGGTTTTGAGCATCGTTTCGACTCCATTGATCAGCATCTGGATCAGCATATCATCAAGTTCCAGGATTTTCAGGTGACTACCACTGCTACCTTACAATCTATCAGTACATTGTTAGATCCATTTATTCCTCCTCCTAGTCATCAATGATTAGTTTTGATGTTGTCAAAGAGGGAGATGACTTTACATTTTAGATTTTAGATCTTTAGTTAGTTAACTTTGTCATTGATGTCTTAGTTTACTTTTATTGTTTTATTGTTCATTGTATTCATTTTATTTATATACATGATATTTGTGATTTATTCTGATCATTTGTATTACTGAGATTTGCTTTGATTTATAATTCTGATTTACTGCTTTATTGATCTGATTATGATTTTCCCATTTCCTTTGTAAACTATTTAATTGATTGGTAATTTAGCATGAATTATAAAACAAAGGGCGAGAATCTCTTTTTTAAATGGAGAATCTCAATTTAAAATTGGAAAATTTCAAATTAAAATCATTTGATCATATTTTTACAAATTGAACTAAAATTGATTACCAATATTAAAAAGGGGGAGATTGTTAGACCTATGATTTTGATGGTTGTGTTTAGTTTAATCAATTTAAGTTAATTACAATTTAAAATGTTGATTTTGTATGTAATATGAGCGTATGAGTTCCCATATAGGTGTATCAGTGTTATATTCTGTATGATACAAGCATACGGTTGACCATACCAAGTTTATTTTGACCTATTATGTTTGGTATGGGCGTACCACATTTTATGTTATGTTTGAAATGTTACCGAAGCAACGATACGGGTGTACCAATGGAGTGGTACGGGCCTACCAACTTTGTGTTTTGTTTGTAAAACTTACCGAGAGCTCGGTATGGGTGTACCAAGACTGTGGTACGAGCGTACCAACCATTCGGACAAATTTTGAATTGTGTTTTAAGCAATGATACAGGCGTATGGGATGTGGTATGGCAATACGCTTATCTGCAGAAAGATTTTAAAAGCTTTTTAATGGATCTATTTAAAATATAGATTACATTTTTTCATCTCCAACATCTTTTATTCTTCTTGTATGAGCTTCTATATTGTTCAGTTAGCCTGTTCAAGTAAGTTTCTTGGATGCAAACTTAATCTTTGTTACATTTGTAATTCAAACTCTCATTGTACTTCATTCTTCACAACCTAAGCATTTGTTGTTGTAATCTTGGGTTGGTGTGTGATACATGTTGAGATATTAACTTTGTAATTGAGAGTTGATTATTGTGACTATTGGTACTTCCATAAAACATTTAACCATCATTCTCCTCTTTATAAAATGAAGAATTTTTCATTTCACTCCCTCTCAAGCTCAATGAAGATATCAATCCTACCAAAGCAACCCATCTAGGAATGTCTCCTGAAGATCTAATTCTAGCTACCCATGATCGTAAAGATCTTTTAGATCAAGGATTGATAGAGCCTACCCACCCACCCTAGGCATGTCAAGCCTTTTATGTCAACAAGCGATCAAAAGTCCTACATGGAAAGAAGCGCCTTGTCATCAATTACACACCATTCAATTATTTTCTTGCTGATGATAAGTTTCCACTTCCAAAGATCTCTACAAGATAACTTTCTGCATTCCCAATGCTTAGTATCAATGGACAGTAATGCCCTTTGGACTAAAGACAGCTCCCTCTATTTTTCAAAAAGCTATGGTTATAATCATTAAGCCTCTTCTCCATTCTTGTGTGATATATATTGATGATATCCTCCTTTTCTCCTCTACCATTAAAGACCATCAGAAGCTTCTCAAAGAATTTCTTACTCTAGTATATTCCTATGGCATCATGCTCTCTAAGAAAAAATCATTTATTGGTTAGCTTGAGATTAACTTTCTCGATCTTATCCTCAAGAACGGATAATATTTTCCAGGACCCCACTTAATAGAACAAGTGACTTAATTCTCTAAATCACTGCTCATAAAAAAGCAAATACAGCAATTTTTAGGCATGATCAATTACATCAGAGACTTCCTCCCATAAGTAGCTACCTATACTTGTCATCTTTCTGTCATGCTTAAAAAGAATGCCCTACAGTAGACTGATGCTCAGATAAATGCTTTGAAAAGCTCAAAGTTTTAGCAGCCATTCCAGTACCATTAGTGATAACTAAAGATGACAATATCCTCATTTTACAAACAAATGCAAGTGAAACAACATGGGGTGCTCACTAGGGCAAGAGCTATACTGAGATCTGCTTAATAGTTTCTAAACTAAGAATTTGAACCCTCTGATTGTATTGAAGATGTAAAAGAGTTCTGAACTCCAAGTCTGTACCCTTACTGGATTAGGAGGATTCTTCTTCCTATGCCATATTTCTTTCCCTTTTGCAGCACTTCTTTTAGGCTTTAAAAAATCAAGCCTCAATCATTTTGTAAGAACATGAAGAGGAGCATATCAAACCATCATCTAGATCTTCCACTTTATCTCTCTCTTTCTTAGATCAAAGCATGGATTCTCAAGAAAATAATGGATTCCTTTTCCACTGTTAATCCCAGACCCCAAGACTTTTATCCTCCTTATCCATGGATATAGATTCCAATTCTTTCTGAAAATTTTCCCTCTACAGAACCTGAACTATATCACTTACCTGTAGAAATACCATTACTACCAACCTTATGGTTCTTGTACAATACTGGAACTTCTACCTATCCACTATGGAGATTTTTTTATCATGGTTTGGCCTTATAACAGTTTGGCAATATAGAATACACAAATGGATACATGATGATCGCCTATTTGAACACCCTGATTTTGCTCTAGCTCAAAAATATATGGCCATAGTATTCTTTCATAAAAGATATGTCTCCCCAAACTCCATGAACACCACTATAGAACATTAGCATAACTTTTCTATCTCATATCCTAGAATAAATTATCATGATAAATATATCAGCATTGATCGCCTCGTCCAAGCATTAAGCTCCTAGTGGCAGAATTAGGTTGCAAGCCTCAACATTGATAATCTCCCCCGAGCACTGAGGTCCCAATGGCAATATTAGGTTACATTTCTTTCCCCAATAGAGTGGTAAGCCTCATCATGAGCATCACATAATTTGCATTGATCATCTTACCCGAGCACTGGGCTCCCAGTGAGTACTCTTCAGTAGAGTCATGAGCTTTAATAGAAGCACCATCGAATCAGTATTAATTGTTTAGCTCAAGCACCGGGCTCCTAACATCAGTATTGGGTTATAAGTCTCGATATCCCAAAGGAGTTTGTATTGATCTTTCGTGAACTTACAAGCCTCAACATGAGTACATTCTCTCCTGAGCATTGAGCTCCTAGTTGCAGTACTAGATTGCAAGCCTCAACATTAGCACTTTAGTTGAGTTACATCCCCAATGGATCACACTCTTTTCCTTAGTGGAGTACACCTCCTCAATGGAATCACAAGCCTTAGCATGAGCATCCTAATTAAGTTTTCCCCAGTATATCACTTTTATATCCCCAGTGGATCATAAATCCCCTAATGGAGTAATAAGCCTCAATATGAGCACCCTGTAACAAACCTCAGCACAAGCATCCTGCAAGCCTCAGCATGAGCATTGAGCCTCGATACAAGCATTAATCATGTATTTTCTTTATCTTTTGGTGAAAGGTCATGTTATGATTAGGTCTCATTTTGACAATTTTTGCTTGTATCGCCTCAAAATAATCCTAATCATGAGGTAAATTGTAAACCCTGACTTTTCACTCACACGTGGCAACTTCATGGTTTTTTCAATTCGACTTGATATATGTCTTCAATGTCGATCTCGATTTACATACATACCTTTTAGCCTCCCGTGAGTGCTATGGACATGCGAAACACGTTACATGTTACTTGTGGAAGGTGGCGCACATGGCATGTACTTGTTGATATGGAAGCACATAATGCTACATGCTACCAATGTTCAGTGGATATACGCATGGTGCACACCCTTTTCCAATGAAAATCTAATGTGCTTTATATGTTACTATGCATTTATGACCTAAATGATGCTCATTGGGCATGGGATGCACATCCCAATGCATCTCTATTAGGCAGTGCACATAGGTGGATTATGCTACATGTTGGGCATGTAATGCTCCAGGCTACGTATATAACCTTTTTTCTGGGCTATATGCGCACATCCAATGTAATTTCATAAAATCCCACATTGTTTATTTGCTTTTGACAACTAATAACCCTTACCTATAAATATAAGCCATATGTTTATGGAAAAAGGGTCTGAAAATTGAAAATTGCACCCAAACTCTGCCAAATTGATTTCTCACTTAATTAAACACTTAATTTAAGTTGCTAATTAGGATTAAAGACTAATTAATCCTTACTTTAAATCCCTAAACTCATTTGCAATCAAGATCTGAAGCTAATCATCTTTTGGTGAGTGTAGAATACCCCTTCCCTTTCTTATTTTCTCTTGATTTTATTGTGGGTTTATGATTTTTTCTTGATTTTTCATTGATTGACTTTAATCATGAATGCTACAGTAGCATTCTTAACTTAGTCGTGGTTAGAATGATTAGTAACAATCACATATTCACCTAGATTTGTGATTTTATTCATGTTTTCTACTTAAAAAATTGATTTCCTTCGATTTTGCACGTTATACGTGGTGCATGTTATAATATATGCAATGCATATAGCCTATTTGTTGCGTACATCATGCTATAAGCGACGCATATAACTGTCTATTTTTCATAATTTCATGATTTCTCAGACATTTTCTATTGTTTTGCAATGCTAATCAAAATTTTCAACAGCATTAATGGTTTCATAATAACCCTAATGATTTGAATTTATCATACATTGATGGAATTCGATAATTTCAACTTCAAAGTTAATCTTTAAGTTAAATGCTTATTTAATTTGATGCTTATTATAATTTATGTGATTGGATTTGAATTGGATGTGTTTGCTACCTTTAATTGATTATTAAATGATGTTAAAGGCCTCTAATTTCATTTTTCATAATCACTTTGTGTTGATTTTGTCATTAAATTAGTTAATTTGCTTGTTTTCTTAATAATTCACTAATGGAACATTTTAAAACATAAAGTAGTGATTTGTCATGAAATGAACTATGCAATTATAAGGTAGAAAATGCATTTTATATATATATCTATATTATACATCATGTGCTACTATATTCCCTTCGAATTTGGTAGAGACAAACAAAACATATTGACCTTAAGATTTACAAAATTTGAACACTCTAAGAAAGACTAGAACGTGGAATTTTAATACCTATGGCACTCTTATTGTTGATTTCCGCTGTTAATATCTAGTCCCCTATTGTTGAAATTCTAAAACTTGAATTCTTCACAATTAAATTGGTTATTTTTCAAGTATTATAATAATCTTTTAATTAATTATATATATATATATACATTGTTTCTGTACCAAGTTGGATCACAGAATGCGTATGAAAAAGGATGATGAAAACAAATTACAACAGCTACCTACCTATAAGCATTGACCAAAGCATCAAACTTTTAACTTTTCAGAATATTTCTGATTTTACTTTTGAGATTATTTCTGATTTTCTCCACAACTGAAGTAAAAAAAAAAAAAAAAGTAAAATGAAACATGAAATAACAGATTGAATTATAAAAGAAGGAAAAATACCAACGAAATCGGAATTTTCTTTTACAAAGAATTGAGTTGTTTTGCATTATATCTTCTTACATGAAATATGTGCGAGTGATTTTTGTAAAATGAAATTGTCTTTTTGCAAAGATCACTGAAACTTCCTAAAACATGCCAAATTTCTTTGTGCTTAATGCACTTTTTCAAGGATTTTTATAGCTGATCCAGGCGTAATGGAGATCTTCAAGTAATGGTACATCCTGCATCAGTCAACAGGTGTAAGAAATACAAATGCTCCTAAGTTTGAAAACACATGATAACGAAAACCTGACCTTTTTCAGAGATTCAAAACTGACCAAAAAAAAAAAAAACCAATGGAAGTCCAAAGTTACATCAAAATTGATTGATTAAGCTCAGAGCCAACAAAAGAAACTTACTTACAGCTGCTACTTGCTCATTGTTGATGACAAGCAGAAATTCCAGAATACAGATCCCATAGACATGAACGCTACGCGAGCTTGAAGAGGAACCACCCTGCAAAATTGATTAATGTGTCCGGAATTTAGATGAAACTCCAAAATGCTCGGTTTATCAAATATTATTAGAGATGTTGCTCCATAATAGCACGAGGTTTCTCTTTTTTAGAAAAAAAAAAAAAAAAAAAGAAGAGCTTGAGAATTACAATCAAATGCTTACCAAAAATTCAATGCACTAACGGGGATCCAGAACCTAAAACCTGCATTTAAGACCAAATATAAACATCAAATGAAGTCATTACAAACCCATTCCGAGAAAGTTCATCGTCCCAAGAAAATCTGTACCGTAAACAAGTGTAGGGAAAGCATCTTTTTTGTACTTGCCAGGAAGCTGTGAAAGCTTCCCTTGCCATAAATTGTTCCATGCAAAGACAACAGCAATCACAGTAGGACCAAGTACTATTTGGTTCAACACGACCTGAAAGGAAATGGAAAAATATTTCCAATGACTTTAACTTGTCAAGTAACTGTAATGATGAGATTCATGAGAAGTTAATTGCGAAAATTCAGAAACAGAACCACAGAACCTTCAGAATCAAATTCTTTGCCGACTGTTCAGGAAGACAATGATCAAGATATTTATACCATGCATACGAACCAGGACCGTAAAGAAGAAATCCATAAGAAGTCATTCTCAAGGCACGGAGCCAATCATGGTCCAAAAGAATGGTCTGCATGAAATTCTGAGGAAAAGAGGTTGATCAAAATGAAAGCTTACGACAGCTACTGAAGTAACAAAAGCAAACAAGAAAAGTACGTCCAAAGGCATGAAGAAAGTTTCTGAGACGTGAAAATAGCAATTGGATGGATTAACATGGTTTAATATTGCCTCTAACTAAATGAAATAGACTGATGTAATGTTCAATCCATGTGATATACCACATAAATGAACATCTGGGTTCTATCTATATGATCTATACTTCATGTCCATTGAAGATGCATAAATTCTCACTGCAGGGAAGGGAACCTGGACACATTCAGTTTCATAATACCTAAAATGAAGAATGCACAATTTTAGAAAGGAAATGGGTGGACATACAATTGTTAGTGTAACAAGTGGTGGAATTTAAATACAAAATTACTGTAGCTTCTGATTTAAAAAGACAATCAAAAAGGAAGAATGTATATTTTAGCCAAAATACTTCCTATCGTAAAACAAGTATCAAAGATATCTCAGGACTGCCCCACAAACTATAGCATATACGCTCAATTTCAGAACCTTGAAGAATTTAGCAAGGACATTTTCTAATTGGTTATTCAACTTGAACAAAAAATGGTACAATACAAACTAATTTGATCTTTTATCTAATTAAAAACCATAGCAAAGGCATTGTTTGTGATTCTCCAAAATATCACAATTCCCTCCTATTGTGAAGATTTGTTATCTTATTAAAGAAGAGAAAATACAACCTATTTATATACAAAACTATCACATAAAATAGGAAGAAACTACTTAGGAAATAATCCTAATAAATCAGCTCTAATCAAGGAAATTCCTAAACTACAATCTACAAGATATTTGCCTAATTTACAAGATATTTGCTTTAATTCACACTCCCCCTCAAATTGGAGCATAGATATGCTTAGTTTACCACTTTTGTAAAGATATCCACTAACTGATCTCCGGTTCTCACATGTCCTATTGAGATTACCTTCTCTTGAATTTTATCACGAATGAAGTGACAGTCAATTTCAATGTACTTTGTTCATTCATAATAGACTAGATTGGAAGCAATATGTAAAATTATCTGATTATCACCCGTAACTTCACAGGCATCTGAATCTCCTAACCAATCTCCTTTAATAGCTTAAGCACCCATACCACTTCCCATACCGCTTGTGCCATAGCTCTATATTATGATTCAGCACTTGAATGAGACTACATTATGTTTCTTACTTTTCCAAGAAACTAAAGTTTTGCCAAAGAAAATACAATATCTCCTATCCATTTTGGATCCTGTCTAATCTGCATCTGAAAAATATTCAACATTTAAATGACCGTTATTTTTATATAAGAGTCCAAGTCCTGGGGTGTTTTTTAAGTAACACAAGATCTGTGATAAAGCTTCCCAATGGGCCTTTGTAGGGGAAGCCTTGAACTAACTTGCAATGCTCATACATAGATTGAGCTATATCAGGATAAGTCACCATCAAGTAATTCAACTTCCCAACTAATCGTCTGTATTTCTTTGGATCATCAAATGGCTCACTATCTCCCGCTAGAATTTGAAAGTTTGGAGACATGGGAGAACTACTAGGTTTAGCACCTAGCTTGCCAGTCTCTGATAATAAATCAAGAATATATTTCTATTGACACAAGAAGATGCCTTCTTACTTCGAGAAACTTCAATTCCCAAGAAATACTTCAATACTCCTAAATCTTTGGTCTGAAACTGAGTCTGAAGAAAGGCTTTTAAAGTAAAAATATTGTCAATGTTGCTTCCAATAATAACAATATCATCCACATAGACAACTAACAAAATGACTCCTTCTAAGAGGACTTATAAAACACTGTATGATCAGATTGGCTTCTACTCATACCAAATTGTTGCAAGGTATCACACATCCTGCCAAACCAAACTCAAGAACTTTATTTCAAACCATACAATGATTGTTTGAGCTTGCAAATGACAGCCTTGCTCCGCTTCAGCAACAAACTCAAGTGGTTGCTCGATATACACCTCCTCCTAAAGAGCACCATGTAAGAATGCATTCTTCACATCTAATTGGTGTAATGGCCAATCATATGAAACTACAAGAGAGATAAATACACGAATAAAGGCAAGCTTAACAACTAGAGAAAAAGTCTCAAAATAATCAACCCTATAGGTTTGAGTATAACCTGTAGCAACAAGTCGAACTTTCAACTAAGCCATAGATCCATTAGGATTAACTTTCATAATGAACACCCATTTACAACCAATAGCCTTTTTACCAATAGGCCAGGGCACAAGGTCTCAAGTGTCATTAGCTTTTAAAGCACACATCTCTCTCTGTCATAGCAGCACACCAACCAAAATAACTCTAAAGTGGTGACAAGACATGAAGAAGAAGAGGATAACTGGTTATAAGAGACAAAAGAGGAGATGGGATAAGTACAAGAACATTTACCTTTGCGAAGAGCAATGAGTAAATCCAAATAAGAAGTGGAGGCCGATGGAGAAGGATTTGACAATGAAGAAGGTGGTGAACAGTCCGGGATCGAGGGTTCTATGATGACAGCAACAGGTCGAGAAATGATTGCAAGACGATTAGGATAGGTTCTAGTGTAGACTCGATGAACAGATGAGCGAGGTAGAGTAGATGTAGGTGGCAATAAAACTGAAGCGTTACTAGGCACCTTAATGGTGCAGACAAGAGGTTCCTTAAAATTGGAGGAAAGCGAAAGATCAGGAGATGAAGAATAAAATGGTGTAGACTCAAAAAAAATATAACATTATAGGACACAAAATAACGATGAAGTACAAGAGAATAACACCTATAACCTTTTTGATATCGAGAATAACCAAAAAAGACACTTGAGAGATTTATGATAAAGACACACTTGAGAGATTTATGATCGAATTTAGAGAGTTGCAGTTAAACATCACGAATGAAACAAGTACATCTGAAGATGCGGGGAGCAGTCCAAAATAGGGTGGTTTTAGGAAATAACATAGTATATAAAATATCACCATGAAGAATCAAGGAAAGCATATGATTAATCAAAAAACAAACAGTAGAAACTGAATCAACCCAAAAGTGTTTTAGGACATGCATGTGAAAAAGAGTGTTCTAGCTACCTCAAGAAGATGATGGTTTTTATATTCTGCAACTCTGTTTTAAGGAGTATCAACACAAGAAGATTGATGAAGAGTACCATGTTTGGACAAGAACTCCGAGAACATGCTAGAGAAATTTTCTGTTCCATTATCACTACGAAAAATACAAATAGATGTCTTAAATTGTGTTTAGAGCTCAACATAAAAGGCAGAGAATATAAAAAATAACTCAAAACATTTTTTCATTAAAAATAACTAAGTTACATTAGAGAAATCATCAACAAAGGTAACAAAATAACGAAAGTCATTTTGAGAAGTGACCGAACACAGACCCCAAATATCAAAATGCACTAGTTCAAAAGGACAAGAAGCACGTTTATTAATACATGGTGAAGATGATAACCGATGATGTTGGCAAACTAACACGACTCACATTGCAAAACAGAAACTAAATTAAACTAAAGACATAATTGTTTTAACAATGACAGATGACCTAACTGGCAATGGGCTTCAAAAGTAGTCAAGTTTTGAGAACAAAAAGGAAATCGCAATATTTTGGTATCAACCATGTAACGACCCAGACTCGTACCCTCCACCAACAATATGCTTCATTGAAAGATCATAAAAAAGACAATAGTCAAGAAAAAATGAGATACTACATTTTAAGGTACAGGTGAGTTGACTCAAAAAAAGTAAATTGAAGGCAAAATTTGGAAGACATAACACAGAGGAAATAGACATATATGGTGTAAGGTGAGAAGTACCAACATCAGTAGCACTATATTGAGATCCATCAACTAATGCAACAGGAGAACAAACACTAGTTTGAAATGTAGATAAAAAACTAGTCTTTCCTATCATATGATCGATAGCACCTGAATCAATGATCCACTTGGAAGAGGAGGAAACAAGACAAGTATTAGAGTTACCTAACTCAGCCATGGCTGTGACGAAAGGTGTAGATTTTAAATTGGCTTCATACTGAGAAAATTAGGCATATTCATCAGGGGATAATATCATAGACTTGATGAGGCTAGGATTAGAAATCCCGACATTAGCTGCTTGATGTCGTGAGGATCGTTGATTGCATTGAAGCTTCCTACAAAACCGTTTTGTGAGTCTTGGTTCATGACAATAACAGTTGACAACTCCACTAGAACCATGAGGTCGAGGGTCATTCCGATCAAACACACCACTACTCAACTTGTTATGATTAGTTAGTTTGTTTCCATTATGGCTAAGTAAAGCACTATTATTATGAGATAAAACTGGAGGTTGAGATTTTGTACGAAGCACTCAAGGGTAAACTTTTGCTAAAGCGGGCAATTCAGAACTAGAAAGAATTTGATTCCGAGCAACATCAAACTCAGGTTGAAGAGAAACCAAAAACCACATAACTGCCATTTATTCTCGTTGTTTCTTGATATCGGGAGATACTTGTTTATTCAGTATCGAACCATCCATAGCAATCATATTAACTCTATTAAACTATTCAATAATTCCTTTTGACTATCACTTTGTTTTAACTGATCTAAATATTGGTATTTTTTTATGGATTGTCATTTCTAATATTGCTCCTGTTGGACTTCTTATGTTAGGATATGGATCAAATAATAAATATTCCTTTTTGGGTGGTCTACGAGCTATTGCTCAATTGATTAGTTATAGGTGTGGATATTAAGTTCCTCATAAAAACTTTTGTAATCCATGAAGAATTGTGTGAGTATTCTATCACCTTTTTTTGATCGATAAATTGCCTTACAAATGTCATATATACGAGAAACATTCCCTTTACCAGAGAAAGCAAATTCAAGATACTCCATAAGTTCCTTAACAAACTCACAATGATTAACTAAACTCAGTATCTTTTTATCAATGGAGTTGCAAATCTGAACAAACAATTTAGCGTCTTCATGCAATCAAAGTGTTCGAGATTCATCGATAGGTGGATCACACATCAAATGATCATCTTTCTCAACGCTCCAATTATAGACCGGAACAGTTTTGCTCCAATTAAGACAGTTGGTACTAGTTAACTTATCATCAATGATTTTTGAAGTAAATGGAAGTAAGGTAGTGACAATCTTAGATTTAGCCGATGGTTTAAAACTAGTATCGATAACATTAATTTTTGGATCCTCCATTTAGAATGAGGCAAAAAAGAAACCAAATAAAACACCTCAATAGTGTCAGAAATAGTGCCAACAAGAAACAGCGAAAGAATGGTAGTTAGAAACGTCCTCCACATGCTCCACGTGTCAATGCATGAATAGTACCCTAAATCTTTAACGCTCACTGGACTCTAGATGAGTGTAGATCGACAGTCACTCTATCAAATAGGATGAGCAGTGTCAAAGAAAGAACAACCCAACCTTGAGAAACAAAAAAGAAACCCTAACCCAAAGAGAAGAAACCCAGAAAACTTAAAAAAAAAGCTGCTGGAATTTTCAGTCAAGCTATGATACCATGTTGTGAAGATTTGTTATCTTATTAAAGAAGAGAAAATACAACCTATTTATATACAAAACTATCACATAAAATAGGAAGCAATTACTTAGGAAATAATCCGAATAAATCAACTCTAATCAAAGAAATTTCTAAACTACAATCTACAAGATATTTGCCTAATTTACAAGATATTTGCTTCAATTCACATCTCTAATCATTACTCAATATTATGGTTGATAATTTATCTGAGGGAGAACATGCTAATAAGAAAAGTTGTCCTCGAAAAAATGTAGATCTCCCTTCTCTTCATATTATAGACCTTGTCCTAGGGCCTTTTTGGTATACTTAAATGATGCAAATAATTATATCTCAATGAATTCTACATGGAACCTAAAGAATTGGCAGATCCCACTCATAGAAAAGGAAATACTTGATCGTATGATGCAATATAAATTAGGTTCCAAACTAGTTTTTGATATTTAGTAGAAACAACTGACATGACAAACAAGAAGAGCTCGGATAATACAAAATAATTTTTTTTTATGAGACAAAATATAACATGTAATGTAGCCAATTTGACTACTTTTAGAGTGTGAAAAAAGTGCTTTTCAATTTTATTTTTTACTTTCTTACTAAAAATTTTGTTCATAACTAATATTCAAAAAAAACAAACAAATGCTTTTCTGAAAAACAATTTGCAAAAAGTAGTTTTAGAAAAAATTTTGAAAAATCAAACAATTAATTCAAAATAATTCAAAAATTGTATTTTAACCTCAAACAACAATGTCAAATGTACCCTAAGTGAATAATTAAATTTAGAATGTGTACTAGCCAAATCTAAAACCTCAAAGCTAACATGAGATGAATTCCACTTTTCAAAATGAACTAGGTTATACAAATGAATATTGAAGAGACACAAGGATGAATTGCAAACAATGGTTGTGCTTATCACCTATAATAGTTGGAAAGATAGAGATATAGAATGCAGATGAACTTCTTAGCGAATGATCCATTAGGAACACAATTTACAACATTAATACATCCTATTATCTAAAGACTTGCAAAATAGTTATGCAATGCTTGATATTCTTCTTATGAGGATTGCATAAGACATTTGTTATTGAAGTCATCATTAAAAAAGCAACTATGCACTAACAATGGAAAGTTACCATATCATTGATTGATTTAGTCTATTTTTATACATTTTTTTTCTTGTCTTTAATAACAATACCTGACAATTATAAATACTTATAGATGAGAATTCATCTCTTTCTATGTATGCTTTTTTCTTGATATTTCCCTTCCATTCTACCTTATCAAACTACATTTGATTCTTGAACCATGGTTGAATTTAGTGGAAGCTTTGATTTTGTCTTCTTATCATAACTAACATTTAAAAAGGCTCAAGGCACTAAGGGTCTTGAAGCCTAGGCATAAAAGGTGCAAGGCATAAGCGCAAGGCAAAAAGAGGAGAGGTGCCAAAATAAAAATAAATAGATTATAAATTAATTTTAATGAAAAAACAATTATCTTTTAAAGTATTTAAAATTATTATTCTAAGTTATCTTGAAATTTAAAATATTTTCAATACATATTATGTTTTAAAATATTAATCATAATGCATGTTTTACAAAATGAATTTAATTACATATATTATTTAATTACAAATAAATAATTAAGGAAAAAATTTTAAATAAACTAAATAATAAATAATGTGAAAAATACAAAAAAAATAAACACAATATTGTAAAACAATAAAACTGAAAAATATTTATAGATTTTAAAATTAAGAGAATACTTAAAAAATCAAAGAAAAAACAGATGATCAATATACAAAAATAATAAATAATTTAATAAAACATAACATGATTGATGTTATTAAGCTAATTAAACAAAAGAAATAAAAATTTAAAGTTAACTAAATAAATAAATAAATTAAGATAAAAAAATTACCAATATTAAAATAAAACATAACATACTAAAAAATATTCATAGATTTTAAAAGATCATATCATTTGAAAAATTAGAAAAAAAAAAGATAACAAAAAAAATGTTAAACCAACACTAAAAATATCAAAACATAATTTGTTAAAATATCAAATAAAAAAGACATGGCCGTATCAACCAATGAAGTAAAAGAGGCAAGGTGATTACCATGGCAAGAGTTGTTGCTAATATTGACAATAGCAGCACCGACAACCATGGCAAGGATTGAGGCGACCTCCACAAAGTTTAGGATTTCTTTTTTAATTCTCTCTAATCAAACTAAGTTCAGAATTTTTTCTTTAAGCAAATTGAACTCTTACAACCTATTTACCCATTGAATCATTTTGTTTTGGTTGTCAAGAAAAGAAGTGGTGCTTAGGCGCAAGCCTTACACCTTATCTAGATGGAGCATAGGCTCAAAAGGTGAGCACCTCCTTTGAATTGCTCGCCTTGCAAAGTAAGAAGCGTTCTAGACTGAGCTCGATGCCTCATACCTTAGGCATGTTTTTTCAAACACTATGATCAATTGCTTCTAATTCCATTCATGCCCATCCCTTTTTCTATCAAGGGTTAACTTATGAGCTATATAAATTTCATCTACATCATCTCTAATCATAGCATCAATACACTTGGTACGGAACAAACCTTGTGCTTAAGTTTCCTTTGGGTCTCATAATAATTTCATTCCCTCAAACAAGGAGCTGAATTGGTTAACATTAGGGTTGGGTCAAACTTGGATGAATGTAGCTTCAAATGTGAACTCCAAAGAATCAACTATTGGCCACTAATAGTCAAGAGCCCCGATTGACCAAATCCTTGAAGGTCAAATTGAAGCCATAAGGAATTACTTGATTGATAGTACCCCTTTCCACTCATAAGATAGCCTTTACGCTCACCGGATAGATAGAGGCAAGATTTCATACTTAGATTATAGGAAGTTAACCAACCCCTTCTACAAAGAACCTGTTGGCAAGGTTGATGGGAAGTTGCAAGACAGTATTCACCATGCTCACCATATCAAGGGTTGGATAAGGCATTTGTGGCAGGCTATTAAAGAAAAGATTTATAGGTAACCTCATTTTCAAAAGAATGAGATTTGAGAAGTTGATGTGTGAAATGTTCCAACCTCTAGAATTTGGCCTTGCACTAGCCTTATGGCTCCTTAGTTTTATTGGTTAAAAACAATGGTCACTAAAGGTATTACATGGACTATAAGCAACTTAATGATCTCACCATTAAGGAAAATTTTCATATACCTATCATTGAGGACTTGTTAAATGAATTAAATGGAGTTGTGGTGTTCTCTAAACTTGACCTCAAGGTAGGATACGTCAAAATTTGGATGGAATTAATGGACATTCATGAAGCAACCTTTTGAACTCACTCAAACCATTTTGAATTCAAGGTGATGTCCTTTGATCTTACTAATACCCCTACCACCCTCCAAGCTTATGAAATAAGTTAGGTATTGTGTTTTTTAAGGCCTCACTATGTATTATAAGCAATTCAGTAGAGGTTATGGAGTTATAAGCAAAGCTCGGACTAATCTATTGAAGAAGCACGGATTCCAATGGTCTCATGAGGCCCCAATAATATTTGAAACATTAAAGTAAGCTATAACTTCTTTACCCATTTTTAGCTCTTCTCAATTTCAAGCAACATTTTATGTTCGAGTGTGATGCTAGTAAGAAGAGCCAATGAGTTGTCTTGATGCAAAATGGCTGACCTCTAGCCTACTTATCGAAGCCATTTAAGTCTCGAGAATTAGTAGTTGTTTGCATATGAATTCATTATTAAAACTAACCATAAAAGTATTAAGCACTTGTTAGAGTAATGATTGCATGCATACATTTAGCAAAAGGCCATCGTTGAATTCCTATGATTGGATACAAGGGCAAGCTTCAAGAAAGATTGCTTAGATACAAGGGCAAATTAAAGTATACTTATGGCCACTTGCCATAATTTAACAATTGGAGGACATTTCGAAATTCAAGCCACCTATCAAAAACTCAAGACAAGCTTCTATCGGCTTGAAATGCAAAAATTTGTTATGAATCAGATATTGCAATGTGATATTTGCCAACAATGTAAATCTCAAAACTTTTCTTTAACCTGGACTTTTACAACTTCTCTTCATACCTGCTACAACATAGGAGCAAATTTCTATGCCTCCTTTAAAGGGGTATCATATGGCATTATATAGAATTAATGAGTCATAACATTACTAGAGAATTTTCCATAATTGTTAAAGGCACACCTACGGTGCAAATCATGCAAGGCACAACTCTTAGTGCCTTAAACATGTAAAGGCAAGCGATCTCCCTTAAACGAGGACCTAGGCGATAAGGCACATGCCTTGAACGTAGAATCAAGGTGCAAAAAGGCATGCCTTTTTAATATTTTGTTGTTGGTTTTTTAGTTTTAGAAAATTAAATTTAAACCATTGATTTTTTAATAAAATTGTGGTATATCATAGACTTGAGCACACCCAACCACAACCAATCAAAAGAACACATGACTTAATAAAAGCCAGGACTTATGATGAAAAAATTGATGAAGAAGATGATTATGTGGAGAACAATGATGACGAGTAAACTTGGACAAGATGTATAGAAATATTTAATTTTAATATTATCTTGAATAAGCGTTTTGAAGTTTTATTTTAGATTTTAATTGTGTTTTCTATTTTAGATATGCAAATTAGTAATTTTTAGTCTATTTCTATGCATATGTTAATGGTAAGGTATCATTAAGTTAATTATATATCTTTTTTAATTTATTTGCCTCATCTTCAAAAGACATGCACTTGCGCCTTATGCCTTACACCTAGGCTCCAGGACCCTTTTGCACCTTGCGCCCTTAATAACTATGAAATTTTCAATGTCCCACTTCTTGCATGGTTTACCAAGTTTGGATGTTATCCCAATAACATACCATTGCATTCTCTTGGCTTTGATATTCAACCTACAGAACATTGACCATGCACAATAATTTATTTAATGAGGTTTTAAGAACTAATTTGCAAATAATGATTGTTAAAGACAAGTTCAAACTTAAAAACTTCCTACTTACCTTTTCTCATGATGTGAATTTTTAGAACTTGTTGTCTTTAAATATCACTGAAAATCTAGGAACAAGGTAGAAATAAACATTCAATACAGGATGTCTCTTTTGATGATTTTGCAATCTTCATCAAGTTTACTTGAGGTCTTGTTGGGTGACATGCTTTCCTCCACAATTTTCAATTAATCAACTATGTAACCTACAAGAAGTCTCCTTGCTATGTCACATCTTCCTACAAAAAATCATAATGCAAATGATCTTTGTCAGAATTGGTAAATTAGGTTGCCTTATGGAAATCAGTGTTCCTAGAAATCAACCTATAGGGTTGTCTAGAATTAATTAACCATAACATTGCTAGAGAATACTCAATATCCCACTTCTCGCTTGGTTTCTTAAGTTTGGATGTTGTACCAATAACATCCGTTGCATTCTCTTGGCTTTGATATTCAACATATAAGATGTTGGCCATGTTATCATTGAGTTTTATGAACTAATTTCCAAAGAAGGATTGTTAAAGAAAATTTTAAATTTTAAAATTTTCTTGCTTACCTTATATCATGATGAGAAATTTTAGAGTTCTTGCTTTTCAATATTATAAGGGTAGATATAAAGCATTCAACAGAGAATGTCTCCTTTGATGATTCCACAAATCTCTATCAAGTGTGCTTGAGGTTTTGCTAGGTTGACACATTTTCTTCCACAATATCTAATGAATTAACCATGCAACTTCTAGCAAATCTCTTTGTATGCCACATCTTCCCACAAAAATCATAATGTAGATGATCTTTGTTAGAATTGGCAACACTGAGAGCCTCATTACAATCAGTGTTGCTAGTGATCAACCTGAACTTCTCGACTAGTGTTGCATAGAACCATTACATTCTTCCTACTTTCTACTTGTTGAACATGGGAATATGCTTGTTGTAAATAAATAATAGATCTTTAGCAAGCACCTAAACCATATTTCATATTCAACAATGCAAGAAAATCTTACACTCATTCCTTTTCAATTAACTTTTGAAATTTTGTTACATCAATTGGACATTCAACTTGAAAATCTTGACTATGGTCCAACTCTTGCCACATGGTAGTAAGTTTAGCAAAATATCGAGCAATGCTCATTTCCTCTAGCTTAAAATTATGGATTCTATAGTTTACAGATTCATGCATCATTCTTGACTAACAAGTAGGTTATAGAGGCAATACTTTGAAAAGCAATCAATAAAACTTTTGAACAACAAATACTCACAAGCAATACAGGGTTGTATAGAATTAATCAGCCATAACAATGCTAGGGAATTTTCAGTATCCCACTTCTCACATGGTTCATTAAGTTTGGATGTTACTAGTAACATAACTTTGCATTTATTCAACATACAGGATGCTGACCATGCAAGATAATTCATGCCATTGAGTTTTTATGAACCAATTTGCAAAGAATGATTGTTAAAGACAAGCTTTTAAACTCAAATATAAGTAATATGTATTTTTGGTTTCCTTTCTATTGATATGTCAAATGTCTTCACATGTATAAATGAGAAAACATGTTGATGGCAAATTTTTTTTTCACTCTTTATTCATTTACACAAAAACCACAAACAATTTCGGCTACCAGTCTTGATGATCTGCATCTTGGTCCCCATCATGAGACACAAAGGTACTAAATTCAAATCTAACACTGGCATATTATAATATAGTCTTTTCTAAAAACATTTCAATGTCCTGTATAACTGTTTAATATACAACTAACCATGATAGCTTGTCAGAATTCTTAGGTGAAAATTTTGTTATGCTTGTAGGAAAGACAATATAAGTATCGAATTGCATTCATGTGGTACAAAGTGTTGTTTCTTAAAGTCATAAAGATACCATCATGAACAGGATAAGAATACTACTATACCATCAAAAACTACATGTGTAGCTTTAAATAATATAAACATTCAATTGCATTCATGTAATGCACAGTGTTGTTTTTTAGAGTCATGAAGCACCATCATGAACATGATAAGAATACTAGAACTTCAAAACTACATATGTAGTTTTAAATAAGCCCTGGTCTATTTGCATCTTGCACTTTTGAAAATAGGAGAAGTTGAAGTTTATGATTTTTGTAGGATTATATTCGTAAAAGGATTTGAGTTTTGGCCGCAAAACTTAAATCTAAATGATATATTTATAAATGACAAAAGGATATGACTTCGACTTTGTACTTTAAATAGTCATAACTATTCATAAGAGTAGCGATTAAGTTGTAACTTTCCATGGAAGAAGGCCTGGTGTCGAGTTATCAAACATTAATTGACTTTATGCTTTTAACAAACCAGGCCGAACCAACAAAATTACTGGAATTGTAATAAAAATCTACAGCACAACAAAGTACCCAATCACATTTCAAGATTTTCCATCAAGAAAAGGAAACAAAATAATCGATTAAGAACAAAGAACTGACCGTGTAATCATCTTGAGCATTGGAATCGTGAGAAGGAAGTGTGGTACTGATGGATTTGTTCTTGTTGTTCCTCAAGCGGTCTGTAAGCTGGGCAATTGTGTCTCCAGCAAGAGCGAGTGAACCAGCAGTGGCAGCTTGTTTTAACGGGAAACTGTAACCACCGCCGCTGCCACCTCCAACAGCGTCGGACGAGGATTTGGACGAAGCATTTATTTTAGAATTATCATTGTATGGTTTCTTACCCTTCCTCTTCATATTTGCGAGTTCCCAGTTCCATCCCCAAAACCCACCACTGCCACCGGCTAATGCTTCCATGAGGATACCAGTTCGCTGCACTCGTTGGTTCCCTTGGACGACGAAAAAAGGACTGCCACCACAAATTTCAATCCGATGGCCTAATGTATTGCACCATTGGGGCCGCTCAGGCGGGATTTGGCGTAAAGTTTTAGGATTGGTAAAAATAATTGAAAAATCGAAAGAATATTTTGTAAAAATTCTTTTAGGATTGGTAAAAATTCAAAGCATATATTTTGTAAAAATAATTTCTGGAAAATTAGAAAATCTGAAAAATAATTCAAAATAATTGCCAACTTTATTTCGATACATAATTACATGTATGTTTATAATTATCTTAAGATTATTAAAATGATGTGTTTCAATAACTTTTTTATGACATAAATGGAGAGAGTATAACATTTTTTAAAACTTCTATTGTTCATATAGTTTGACTTAAAAATTTCAAGAATCATTAAGTTAGATATCACACTCAATCAAATAGTATCTCTTTGTACAACTCGAAGTAATTATATGGATTTTTTATATCATTCATTCATGATATTAAGATATGAAATAAGGATTAGATACCTTACTTAAATATACAAGCCAAAAGAAAATATAAATAAAAAATTTAATTACAATAATTGAATTTGATTCTCATGATAGTTTTGTTAGCTACTTTTATTGCTCCATTTTTGCATTGATTGAAGTTGTAAACCATGAGTTTCATGTACTCAACATAAGACTTCAGCCTTTCTTCTTTGACATCCCACTCTAGCTTCAAATAGTAAATAACAAGCATTAAATTCTAAAATACTTCAACTTCTTGGACATCAATCATTAGTATAACTTCAAGTCCGAATAGATATCCCTTATATTTACTATATTGGTAGTGATTAATTAGACTTTTAGAATGATTAACATAACTCTAATTCCTGCAAGTTTTATATTGATTACAGCATTAAAATGTAGTTGCCATTCTGAATGTCAATTATTTCCAAGTGTTCATTAGAGAAGTCTAGTTCAAAAGTCTTTAAGTCATCTACCAGCTTGGATGTTAAAAACTTGGCAATTACTCTACCTTTGATTACTTTCTTAGTAATATACTACACATTAAATTTTGATAGCAAGATCAACCATCTAAAGAGCTTCCTTACAAGCAATGGAGCTTCATACAAATACTTTATAGGATCGATTTTATAAATCACTTATACTTATTAGGATTAGAAGTAATGTTTAAGCTTCTTTGTAACTCAAACCATAACCAGGCATAGCTTCTCTACTGTATTTTATGTATACTTCATTATCAATAACTTCTTGCTTAAGTAGTAAATAATGTGCTCAACTCTAACTTTATCTTCTTGAGCCATCATTGCCTCCAAAACTCCTCTTCTAAGGCTAGATAGAATAATAACATTTTAATAGGTTGAGGAGGTTGTAGAATTAGCAGATTAAAGAGGTAATGTTTCACCCTCTTGAATGCAAATTAATAATTCTTATTCTAAATTTGTGGATGGTTCTTCTTGAAAAGCTTGAAGATAGGTTTGTACATGATAATGAGTCTGGTGATAAACTTACTAATGTATTGGAGTTCTACTAAAAATCCCTTAACTTCGATCTTAGTTTTGGAAATAAGCATTACCTAGATTGATTTTGCTTTATCTAGATTCACTTGAATACCCTTCTAACTGACAATATAGCCTAGTAGCTTACCATATATCATCCTAAATATGCACTTCTTCAAATTTAGTGTAGGCTTGTATCCCTTAACCTACATGAGAAATTTATCAAGAGCAAAAGTATGCTCTACTCTTGTATTTGATTTCACCATCATGTCATCCATATAGACCTCAAACTCGTTGTGGTTTAGATTATACAATAGAGTTGTTGTAGGTCTTTGATAGGTTGCACTTGCATTCTTTAGGCCAAATGACATAACCTTGTAGTAGTAAGTTTTTCATTATATGATGAAAACAAACTTCATCTTATCAATAATGATCATGAGAATATGATTGTAGCTTAAAAATCCATATATAAATGAATACATGAAGCAGGGATTTAAGGGGTTATGATAAAAATACAAATGCTTACAGAATTAAAACAAACCAATGTATAAATGACATCTTCATCTTTACTATATAGTATTCTCATGCCTATATAATGTATATTCACATTATTTTCCATAAAACTCTCATTTTACAGATGCAAATATGAAGCAATAAGAAACATATGTCATGATTAGCATTCTCAGGAAGTAGATTCCAACAATCCTTTAACTAGAGTGATTAACATGAATCTTCCACTACTATTACTAATTCTCATTAGATAATAGTAATTTAGAATCCAAACATGGTGATCAAGCATGTGAAGAT
>CANYBF010693602.1:0-11917 GCA_948192965.1 Dalechampia spathulata
AAGGTAAGAAGTAAGAAGAATAAGGAGGGTATTCGGCCATTCTTTTCCAAAGGAAGAAAATGATATCTTTTGATGAAATGAAGGAGCAAAATCGTATGATATGAGTTAATGGGTAGGGCATGTGCAACATAACATTCATGCACGCTCACTTACCCTAAAAAAGCCTTCAAGACATACCATTTTTCAAGGAATATACATCATATATACGTATTTTCCTTCCTTAATATCCTAAAATACATATACACACTCCTTTTTCCCTTTCAAATTAGTATTCTTTCATAAAAATGCCCTCCATGTCATCATTTTTAATCATTTTAATTATTTTATTCACTTTCTCTTTCTTTCCACTACACCACTTCCCATATCTTTTTCAATTTCCCATAACTTCTTTTTCTATTACCCATACACCCATTTATTTATTCAATATTCCTTTTTCCATCTTTTAATAACACATAAATTCAAATTTCATAATTTCCACATCATCAAATCTATATTATTAAATTTTCATTTTCCACATCATCAATCCATTATTCAACTTCCATATCATTATTAATTAATAATTAAATTAATCTATATTATATTCCTTCCATCACATGTCTAAAATAATACTTTATTATTATCTCTTATCCTTAAATAATACCCATTTATTCACTCCATAAATTCCATAATTCAATTATGACATCATCATGTTCCTTTATGACATCATCATGATGTCATAAATAAAATTTACTAATTAAACTTTTTCTAATATTTTCTTATCATTATATACCTTCACAATTATATTATAAATCCATAATTATTCATTCCTAATAAAATTAAAACCACAATTATACTCATTCGCTTACATCATCATTGTCATTTATAACATCATATATGAATTTCTACTTCATAAAATTTTTTTTTCTATTTTTGTAAATCTTATTTTAAATCAATCATCTTTCATATATATATATCTTAATAGACTTATTTAATATTCCATTATTCACTAATCCATAATTATTTCTATACGTATATATCTTATACGTACATTTTTCATTCGTATAATTCATTTATACGATCCTTAATCATACTTAATTTATAAATTATGCATACTCCAAATACAATAATAATTTATCTTAATTCCTCAATTGCATGCATTTCCATGCACACGTAAATATTCTTGCCTCAATAAACATGCATTTAATCGATCGACTTGATTTTACACGTTCGAGCTTATTTTTTGCATTCTACTTAATCTACTATCATCTTATCATCATTTCTTAATCCTGATAGATATTTCCTATCCTTATCATAATATTTATAATTTTCACCTTGAAATGCACATTTTTCCATAATTCCACCTTATTGTCTAATTTTTTTTATCGTATAGAGGATAATTTTCACCACCTGAATCATTAATACTTTATGCGTTAAAAATAAGGATGTGATAACTAGACTCATCAAGGTTTCATTCAAGCTATAGCATGAAATTTAATTCATCATTAAGGCCTCCAAAACCTAAAAGGCCGTATGCCTTATGGTCATAACTAAGTCATATGGTCACTTTTAATGCATGAACATGTTGTCCTAAGACTTATCCATAAGCAATATATGTAGATTTATAATTATATATTCACATCTTGGACAATACACAAAGTTACACAACTTGCACATTTTGGCTCACTTGCTGCCTTGTAACCTTCCTCATGCATGCCTTACCTATATGACTTCCAAACCACATTAAAATCATACCATACTAAATGCAAGCATACATATACATGTTACACACAAACTCAGGTCCAATTGATCAACATACAAGGCACATATCCATACTTAAAGGTCAAATACACACAATATACATAGAGTACATGTTTTGTTGCCGCTTAATGATCAATTTAGCATTTTCATACTATAACTCACCTTTACATGCAACCAAACCCCATATTCAACATTTAAACACATTATTCAATCATGTTTTCATACAAACTCAAGGGCTACATAATTCTACTTCCTAAAATAATGAAACCTAAAATATTATCAAATTAGAAAACAACTTTGAATTCAAGCTATTATCACATATAATCAGCTTTCCATTAATCATTAAACATAACAAATCCTCTAAACACCTTTAAACATCATTTACACACTTCAAGTAGCAACCAAAGTGACAAATTCAAGGGTTACAAGTTAAGGATTTACATAAATTTCACACACCAAAATAGAAATTCCATTCAATTGCAAAATAACATCAAATTCATCACTTAGCTTACTTATCTTTCATCATTAAATCTATTTCTTTCATTTACATACAATCAACACCAACCCTATAGCAACTCAATTTTTCATCAAGCATGTAAGAAAGTATAAAGAAGAAGAAAAAGGCATGTAGAAAGCACATAAAACATCAAAGCAACATGAAAATAAAAATCTATGCATGATTTTACCTTAGAAAAGTGTTTTCCTTTAAGTTAGAATAAGAAATGGAAAAATCAAAAAGACAAAAAGATGAAACTTGGATGGTGTTAAGATGAAGAAAGCATTTTATACACCTCCTTAAGATAATATAAATTCAAATTTTGACTTATGTAAAAGAATGACTAATCATAAGGTGACATTTATCAAACTATGGTTAATTACTCAACCAATTTGTTTCCTTCTTCTTTAATTCTCATTTTTATATCATTTTCATATCATGCTTGCATAGGAAGGTACTTACCATTCATCATGGTAACATGGACATAAGTCATACATAATATAATTTCTAATTATAACCTTAATTTTCCATAAAATGTCATTTCTATCCTAGCTTACCATTTTACATACCATTGCTTCTAATTTTACTTTAACATATATTTACACATTTTGAACTATACTTTATCATACAATATTATGTTAACTATGCCAATGCTTAACCTTACACACACAAATTTCATCATAGAGCTTCATTCAAGGCATTTAATGAAAGCATACACAATTTGTAACTTTAGTGCATATTTACTACTTTAATCATCTTTTCACTTTGTTTTCATTTCATTCTCTATCAGTTCCATATCATGTGGAATTCCTTTATCTATAAGACATTTCATTTCATATTCATCATATCAAAGCATTCATGCATCATATGCTCCTATCAATCGTTCATTATAACGTATACATAAAATGCATGCACATAGGGATGTTATATGTGTATGGATGTGACAACTTGCTCTCCCTAAAATGAATTTTGACTGAAATTCAAACCTGAATCTATAGAGAATAAATGAGGGTACTATTTTCTTATCATTGATTCTCATTCCCAAGTAGAATCATGTCCCGTATGATGATTCTATAACACTTTCACTAAAGGAATCCATTTATTCCTCAATTGTTTCACTTTTATAGCCAATATCTTTACTAGTTCTTCATTGTAGCATAAATCAGGTTGTATCTCTATGGATTCAACCATAATAATATGAGAAGGATCTGATTTATACCTTCTTAGCATCGATACATGAAACATATTATGAATCTTATCTAACTCTAGAGGTAAAGCTAATTTGTAGGATAATGTTCCCACTCTTTCCAAGATTTCATACGATCCAATAAACCAAGGACTCAGTTTACCTCTATACTTAAATCACATAATTCTCTTCCATGGAGATACCTTCAGGAATACCTTATCCCCTATGTTGAACTCTATGTCTCTTCTCTTTGAATCTACATAGGATTTTTATCTATCTAAAGGTGATTTTAGCTGACTTTTAATCAATTTTACATGTTCTTCTGTTTGCTGTACCAATTCAGGTCCAACTAATTTCCTTTCCCTGATTTCATCCCAATGCAAAGGAATTCTACATCTTCTACCATACAAAGCTTTATAAGGAGCCATCTGTATGCTAGACTGATAGCTGTTAATATATGCAAATTCTATTAATGGTAAGTATACATCCCAACTAGCTTTCCACTCCAATACACATGCTTGAAGCATATCTTTTAAAATCTGAATAACTCTATCTGATTATCCATCCATCTATGGGTGGAAAGCAGTACTAAAATGCACCCTAGTACCCAATGCTCTTTGAAAACTTTCTCAAATACAAGATGTAAATCATGATCCCTATCTGATACAATGGATGTTAGGACACCGTGTAACCGTACAATCTCATGCAAATACAATTATGCTAACTTCTATAACCCATAGTCCATCTACATCGGTAAGAAATAGGTTGTCTTCATCAGTCTGTCAATTATAACCCATATAGCATCATGCTTAGCTTGCATTAAATGTAAACCCATTACAAAATCCATTATCACAGAATCTCATTTCCATTCTGGTATAGGCAAAGGATTAAGCAATCCTGTAGGTACTTGGTGTTCTGCTTTCACTCATTAACATACCAAACATTGGGCTATGTACTTTGCTATATCTTTCTTCATACCAACCCACCAATACTATTATTTCAAATCTCAATAGATCTTTATACCCCCAAGGTAATATGAATATCTCAAACTATGGGCTTCCTCCAAAATTTATTTCTTCATATCTTCATTTAACTGGTATGTATAGTTGTGTATCATGCCTCAATATACCTCCTTTAATTGAAGTAAATATAGTGGTGTTACTAGCTTATACTTTCTTTAATTACTTTTAATATTCTTCATCCTATATCGCACACTCTCGAATATGATCTGTTAAATCTAGCTTTACCTGTAACTACAATTCAGCTAAAGCATAATCTGGTTGCACTGTTAGTATAGCATTCAATTGCTGAATCTCTTGCACTAACATTAATAGTGATTATTGGAATGTAACAAATGTCTTCCAACTCAAAGCATCAACTATTAAATTAGCCTTCCCCAGATGGTAGTCTATCACATAATCATAATCTTTAATTAGCTCTATCCATTATCTCTGTCTCAACTTCAATTTCTTGTATGTTCCCAAATACTTCAGGCTCTTGTGATTTATATAGATGTCGCATTTCTCACCATATAAATAATGTCATCAAATCTTCAAAGCAAACATAATGGTAGCCAACTCTAGATCATATGTAGGATAATTCTTCTCATGAGGCTTCAACTATTTCAAAGCATAAGCAATTACCTTCTGTTGTTGCATTAGTACACAATCTAACCTATTCAATGAAGCATTACTATATATCACATAATTTTTCTTGAGCGTTGGTAAATTCAATACTAGAGCCTGTGATAAGCATTCTTGCAAATGATTAAAACTCCTTTGACATTTGTTAGTCCATTCAAATGAAACATCTTTCCATAGCAATGTAGTCAATCATGTGGCAATCATCAAAAACCCGTTAACAAATCTTCTATAATAACCAGTTAAGCCCAACAAACTGTGAACTTCACTAACATTCCTTAAAGTCTACCAATGATTTACTACTTCTATCTTACTGGGATTAACTCTGATGCCTTCTACTAAAATCACATGCCCATGAAAAGTCACTTGTTCTAACCAAAAGTCATATTTTGATAGTTTATCATATAATTATTTTTCTCACATCTTCTATAATACAACCCTTAGATGCTTATCATGCTCCTCTTGATTCTTCAAATAAACCAGTATATCATTGATAAACACAACCATAAATTGATCTAGCTACTCCTTGAATATAGTGTTCATCAAGGCCATGAATGTTGTTGGTGCATTAGTCAAACCAAATGACATTACTAGAAACTCATAATGATCATACTGAGTTTGAAAAGCTATCTTTAGTATATTGTTTTCCTTCATCTGAAGCTGATGGTAACCTGATCTTAACTCTATCTTTGAAAACACCTTTGCATCTTTTAGCTGATCGAATAAATCATCAATACAAGGCAAGGAATATCTATTTTTGACAGTCACCTCATTTAGATATCTATAATCAATGCATGGTCTCATGGTACCATCTGTCTTCTTTACAAATAAAATAGGTTCACCCCATAGTGATACACTCAGTCGAATAAAACCCTTATCCATCAATTCCTACAATTAAGTCTTCAGCTCTTTCAACTCTATCAATGCCATGCGATAAGGCATAATAGAGATAGGTTCAATGCCTGGCATTACCTTGATCTCAAACTCAACTTCTCTCTCTAGTGGCAATCTTGGCAACTCATCAGGAAATAAATCTAGAAAATCATATATTATAGGTATCTTTGCTAACTGCACCCCTTTGTACTTGGTATCTATCACATGAGTAAGTATGGCCTTACAGCCTTGTTGTAATAGTCTTCGAGCCATTGTTACTGAAATTAACTTGGATGTAACTGTTAATGCATAATCTTATATCTGGATAATAACATACTTTGGATGTTTAAATGTAACTATCTTCTATGTACAATCCATTATAACCTGGTACTTCAATAACCAATCCATCTCCAAGATAACATCATACTCCTGAAAAGACAGTTCTACTAAATCAGATGAAAAATGCATACCATGGATAACCAAAGGACACTACCAATTAATCCTATTAACTATCACATCCTTACCTTAAGGATTGGGGACTACAATATCGTATCCTAACCCCTCATATATGATATCAAGAAATTGTGTAAATTCAATGTTTATGTATAAGTGTAAGGATTTTGAGTCAAATAGTACCAAAGAATCATGATTAGAGATAAGAAAATTACCAATAACAACATTAGTAGCTTGCAAGTCATCCCTCAGTCTTACATTGTAAACTTTGGTAGGAGCCTCTATTGATTGGTTCACTGACCCCTGACTACCACTTTAGCCTCCATCATTATGGCTTTAGCCTTTGGCTCTACCATAATGTTCACTCTGAGAAGCACCAAAATAGATCTGGGTATCAGATTTTACTGGTATGATCCACCTTCAAATATATTATACATTGGTATAACTCATTGTACAATGCAATCCCATGCAAAATGTCCCATACCACCATATCTATAACATAAATCTGTATCGATTTTGCAAGTGCCATAATGAGTACAGCCACAAGTACGACACTGGCTCAATCCAACTCCTATACTATTATGGCCCATAGTCCTTTCACTTTGTGCTTGATAGGGTAATGATAGTCTAGATCCCATCAATCGAGCTATAAAGGAGCCTTAGAACTTGCCCCTCTTCTATCCTCCAGAAGATGAACTGGCTCCTTGAAAGGATCTTTGAAGTTATCTAGCTCTAGCACTTTCCTCTTCCTTGATGGTACACTCTTAATTTAAAAGAATTAGCCATTAAAGTAGAGAAATCTTCGTAGTTAAACCTTGTACCAATGCCATAATCCAAGGATTCAATCCCTATTCAAACCTTTTGCATTTATCTTTGCCCATTGTAAGGATGCTTATAGCATAATAATCCAATCTGGTGAACTCCCATTCATACTTTACCATAGACATGTTTCCCTATTTTAGGCTAAGGAATTCATGTAGTTTCTAATCTGTGTATACTGAGGGTACATACTTTTATCAAAACTCCCTTTAAAAATCACCCCAAGTCAACATTGGTGGATCAACGATGCTTTGTAGAATAGTCTTCCATCACTTGTAACCATCATCCTAAAGCAAAGAGATATCATACTCAAACTTTGTTGAATCATGACAATCTAACTATCATAGAACCCTCTTGTTCCTTTCAAGGCACATCTCATCAATATATAGATCAATAGTCTTAAAAAAATTAATAGTTCATATGTTCTCAGCTTCTTAAAATCTTTCTTATGTAGATCTTTAGCTTCTGTTGGAAGTGGGGCTGGAACTGCTGTAGTAAACTGTCCCTATAAAGGTCTAACAAACTAAGCAAATTTCATATCTATAGGATGGACAGTAGATGCAGCTAATTGCTCTATAGGAGGTACTCTTTCTCTCTGTTCACCTTATTCAACAGGTCCCTGCCTGACCTTTACCCTCTCACCAGCCTTTGATGTACCCTCTTGAAGGTTGAAGTTACCCCTACCTTCCTCACTGACTATAATAGCTCTGTCAATCATAATGTCTAATCTATAAACATACATATGGATCATAATAGTCAGCAGCAGTAAGGACTAACTTTACATATCTTAATGGTATCAATATTATATGCAACAAAAGTTTACAACATAAGTATTACTGGGGTTAAGGTTAATATAACAAGCTGCATATACAAAAGACATCTTGGAGTATATTACATTTATCCATTTCTCTATATACCAGTACTGTATCATTCTCTGGTTCTTGTAAAAATATAACATTTCTCTATGGTTCCATGATCAGAACCTATATTGTATGATTCCATCAAGGGAATTGATAATAATTGTATGATTCTGTCAAGGGAATCGATAATAACTGTATGATCTAGTATGCTTTCATTGAACTTTGCTCTATGTATCACTTTCTTTTCCCCTTATATCCTCTATATGATATCTCATGAATATGCCTTTATGTATGCATAATTCATGACATTATGCATAATTGATGCTTTAATGATCTTATGCAATGATGATCATATGATACCATTCACAATATAAACTTAATAAGTTATTATCATAAGCCATCAAGTGAGAAGTCATCATTTGAAGGCCCTATGTAGGGTCATAAAGTGAATAGCATAAACTTGCTACCACTTTGCCCTTATCAATAGCTTACGGAGAAGTATGAGTCTTATCAGTTAAACCTATAGCATTTTCATTTTATACTCACTTAGTAAAGTCATTCATATATTGTACTTGACTTATCATCTTTAAGAATCCATAATCATTCATGACATGTAGCCACTATTCAGCTTTGATTAATGATGAGCATATAAGCACATTTTCATCTTATAAACACTTCATAATTAGAGGGTCAACATAAGTCCTTGTATTATAACATCATCCATTATGTGTGTTTATGCATCATTGACTTTCATTTGCATATATAGTTAGCCAAGTACAAGGATATATATAAGTCATACAAATGCATGTTGATAAGTAAGTCAAGTATTTGGAACATTCAAGCATGTATAATACTTATCATAACATCTGTGAACATATAGCATTAACTTCATTTCATGCCTCTAAGTGTATATTTTTATGTATAATAAAGAGTTATGAGGTCTAAGTGTGTGTAGCATCAAGTTTACAGTCCTAAGACACTCATTTATTAAGGTGCCAAGTCATATTAGGTAAGTTACTATTCATTTGGTCAAGTACACTATTCATTTAGTTATTTTCCTTTCCTATTTCTTACTCCTCTTTACCATATTTACATGTACCATTAAGTACCCTTATTGACCATTTTATGAACCATGAATAACACTCAATTTTAATCTATCATATTATGCACATCTCAAGGTATTAAACATTGCAAACAAAGTACCAAAAATTAGATATTTAAGGCATACAACATTAACAAGTTGAAACTATAAAGTGCGAATACCATTTATGCATGTACTTAGACTAAATGAATTTTTAAGCAATTTTCTCAGCCTTTAACATATACAAGCAATATACCATTAGAAACTAGACTCACCAAGGTTTCATTCAAGCTATAGCATGCAATTTAATTCATCCATTAAATCCTCTAAAACTTAAAAGGTTGCATGCCTTAAAAGAGCCTATTAAATGCACTAAAATGCATATTTTTAGCATACCACTAACTTGTTCAATTTTTTCCCCTATCATAACTTGATCATATGGTCATTCTTAATATATAAAAATGTTATCCTAAGACCTATCCATAAGAAATATATCCAAATTTACAATTGTACATTCACATCTTGCACAATACATAAAGTTACATAACTTGCACATTATAGCTCACTTGCTACCTTGTAACCTTCCTGATGCATACCTTACCCATATGACTTCCAAACCATATTAAAATCATACCATACTAAATGCAAGAATACATATACATGTTACATACAAAACTCAAGTTCAATTGGTCAACATACAAGGCACATATCCACACTTAAAGACCAAACACATATAATATACATAAAGTACATGCTTTGTTGCCCTTTAATGACCAATTCAACATTTTCATGCCATAACTTATCTTTACATGCAAACAAACCCTATATTTAACTTCTAAATATATTATTCAATCATGGTTTCATACAAACTCAAGGGCTACACAATTCTGCCCCCTAAAATAATAAAACCTGAAATATTCCCAAATTAAATAGCAACTTTGAAGCTATCATCACCTATAATTAGTTTTTCATTAATCATTAAGCATAAAAAAACCCTCTAAACACCTTTAAACATCATTTACACACTTTAAAAAATAACCAAAGTAAAAAATTCAAGGGTTACAAGTTAAGAATTTACATAAATTTCACATACCAAAACAGAAATTCCATTCAGTTGCAAAACAACATCAAACTCATCACTTAGCTTGCTTATCTTTCATCATTCAATCCATTTCTTTCATGTACATACAATCAAAACCAACCCTATAGCAACTTACTTCTTTATCAAGCATGTAAGAAAGTACAAAGAAGAAGAAAAATGTATGTAGAAAGCGTAAACAACATCCAAGCAACATGAAAATAAAAACCTATGCATGATTTTACTTTAGAAAAGTGTTTTCCTTTAAGTTATAATGGAAAAGGGAAGAAGAAGAGAAAAAGTTGAAACTTAGATGGTGTTAAGATGAAGAAAGCATTTTATGTCCCTCTTTAAGATAATATAAATTCAAATTTTCACTTATGTAAAAGAAGGATCAATCATAAGGTGACATTTGTCAGGTTATTATTAATTACTTAACCAATTTGTTTCCTTCCTCTTTAATTCTCATTTTTACATCATTTTCATGTCATGCTTGCATAAGAAGGCACTTACCATTCATCATGGTAACATGGACATAAGCCATACATAATATAATTTTCAATTATAACCTTAACTTTCTATAAAATGCATTTATATCCTAGCTTACCATTTTACATACCATTACTTCTAACTTTACTTTAACTTATATTTACACATTTTAAACTATACTTTATCATACAATATTATGTTAAACATGCCAATGCTTCACCTTACATACATAAATTTCATCATAGAGCTTCATTCAAGGCATTCAACAAAAGCATACAAAATTTACAACTTTAGTGCATATTCACTACTTTAATAATCTTTTCACTTTGTTTTCATTTCTTTCTTTATCAGTTTCATATCATATGGAATTCCTTTATGTATAAGACATTTCATTTCATATTCATCATATCAAAGCATTCATGCATCATATCTCATTCATGCATTTCATGCACTAATCAATCATTCTTTATAACATATGCATAAAATTCATGCACATAAGGATATTGTATATGTATGGATGTGACATAAACTTCCAAGCCAAAATATTTGAGCTCTAGAAAAGGATTGTTCTAAATAAGAGAAAAATTCATGAAGTATAGATACAATACAAAATGATAGATGTGCATGAAGAATATAACATCGATATAGATATTGCCAAAGGTGAAACTGTCACATCTGAACCTGGTGCAATATGCTCCAATAGAACAGTTAATAACCTCATAAACAAGGAAATCATTAACTACTCTATAAGGGATCTATCTATACATTCTTGTCTTTATATTTTCTTCTTAAAACATTTAAATTGCATACATCAAACATTTACTATCATATAGAATAACTGTAGCTTGAATGATATCAATACCTAATTTGGACTCTCAATACATCCTCAAATCATCATTCAGTACATGTGTTATGTATAACTGTCGCACCCTAATTTTGGATCGGTCGAATTGATTGGGATGAATCGAGCCTATCTCCTTGTCGTTTTGCCCTCACGGGCATCTTGGTTCATCCCGGTTCAGTTCAGGATTCAAATTAGGGTTGCATTTAGGTCTTTTTGTCATCTTGAGTCTCATACCCGTTCGGGTATCCTTGGATTCTGTTAGGGTATGACACTTACCCTTTCGGGTAAGTTTGGTTTTACCCGTTTGGGCATGCATCTTACCCGTTCGGGTAAGTTGTCATACCCGTTTCGCTTCATTAGT
>CANYBF010693813.1:0-16267 GCA_948192965.1 Dalechampia spathulata
TTCATCAAACCAAACATTAATTAAGCAATTAATGAAAAAAATTAATTTTAAAGCTAAAATCAAGTAGATCTGGATGATTTATGATAGATCCAGAACCCCAAGTGCACGATCTAGCTACTGGAGTCACTGGAAAATTCAAAATTGAATCAGTTTGGAACTGGTTCCGGCGAAAACTGGGTTTTTTTGTGAAAACCGAAGCCAATATGCGCTGCACATGGCCAATGTGCACCACACATTGACTGTGTGTGGCGCATATGATAGAGAAAATTGAAGAAAAATCAAAAAATTTTCAGCAAAAACCCTAAATCCGGCCCCGATCTAGGTAGATCAGACCCAAAACCAGGTTTTTGCTAGTGGATTTGCATCCAAATCATGAAAAACAATTTAAAAGTTAAAATTATTTTAGATCCAGCAAGATTTAGGGCAGATCCAAAGCATCCAAGGCATGGAAAAGCTTTGAATGGCCTTGGATTGGACAGATCGGATGAAAAATAGCATTTTCAGGAAAATTTTGAGGTGATGTGCGCAGCACATCCCTCACAGAATAGTGACAGAATGAAGAAACTTGAAGAAAACCAGAAATTTACCTTATTCTGGTGGCTTTTCTTCCTTGATCTTGCTTGATTCCGTGTTTAGGGAGCCTAAACTAACCAGATTTGTCACTAAATCTAAGTGATTTAATTAATTAGGGGCCTAATTAATTGAGTGGAAATTTTGGCAGAGTTTTTGGTGCCCTTAGAGAGCAAATTTTGGTTCCCTTCAGATGAACCCCGAGCTCTATATTTATAGAGCAATTTTTGGGTGTGGCAATTTTGTAATTTTGGCCCGGATTTGAAGTGATGTGTGGCGCACATCATGTGATGTGCGCCATACATTGCTAATGTGGTGCGCATATCACGTGATGGGCGCAGCACATCACTTTTGCCCCGACGTGTGGTTGCTTTCGGGATGCGCCCCAAAGCGTATAAGCGTTATTTAACGTAAGGAACAACTTTGTAGAAGAAATTTTTTCCAAATTCGGTCCCGAGGAGGCTCCTGACCAAACGTCTTTTTTATGCAACGTGTGGTGCACATAGGGCGATGTGCACCGCACATTACATTTTTACCCTATGCGCACTAGCTCGTATGGGAAAAACTGGATGCGTACCATATGTCAACCGAAGTGCAATCGACATTTCGAGAAACTTTGCAGTTATAATTGTCCTCAAATTCGAACCCGAACACCGAGTTTTGGCTAATGGGTCCAATTCAGGGTCGGCGATCCAATTTTGGCCCAAAATGGCATTTGACGCGCCAGAAGGTCGTTTTTCACTTAGATATCAGCGTAAATGTATTCTGTGTGTCCAGAACACTCAAATGGGTGAATTCAGGCGGTGGGCCCACCTGGGTACTATTCATGATGAATAGTATCCTTATGGGCCCCACAGCACAAAAGGGCCGAAAAAGTGGCAAATAGCATGCCATGCGTTCTACCTTAAGTGAGGCAGCAGATAGGGTGTGTTCTATGCGTACAAAATGCATTAAAGCGATTGATAGTGGGAAGCGGACCCCACTAGTGTTTAGCGGGTCCTATAGCGAGGTGAGCCTATAAACGTGGCATTTGGAATGCCACGAGATGTACCTTGCGTAAGGCAATAGCGGAATGTATTATGTAAGTACAGAATACACAGAATTGGCTAATTGGGGAAGCGGGCTCCGCTTATTTACTATTCATAGTGAATAGTAACCTAGGTCTAAAATGCAATATTTTGCATTCTGCGTATCCTACCACGTGTAGGCAGGTGTGAAATGTATTTTGTAAGTACAGAATACACAGAATAGGAAATAAGAGCAGTGGGCTCCTGTTATTTCTAAGTGGGCCCCTCCGCATAGCAGGCCCGGAAGATGGCATTTGCGATGCCCAGCACTATGCCTTGCGTAAGGCAACATGGGCCCAGCAGATGGCATTCGCGATGCCAAGCACTATGCCTTGCGTAAGGCAACTGGGAAATGTATTATGTAAGTACAGAATATACAGAATAGGCTATTGGGGGCTGCGAGCCCCGCTTCTGTTTAGTGGGCCCCACCTATGTACTTTTCATGATGAATAGTACCTGGGGCCAAAAATGCAATGTTTTTCATTTCAGACGGTTTGTCTTGCGCAGGTAATAGGGAAAGGGTGTTCTGCATGCACAGAATACTCAGAATACGCGGCGGGTCCCACCAGGTGCCATGGTGGGCCCCACCAATCCTGAAATGTTCTGTGCATCAGAACACACAGAGGAAGACACATGGGCCTATATGTATAATCGGGATCAACATCGAGGACTAAATCCTAGCCGAATTAACAAAGATCCAAAATTATGCGATGGTGAAAAGTGAGGGTCAACACTAACGTTTGTATAGTTGTGTCTACTAAGGATGGTAGAGTTATCCATATGTAGAGGACAATATGAGAGAGTTGGTGGATTTAGTGCTAGACCCAGTACTTCCAGTGGTAGGAGAGGTTCTCAAGGTTCACTAGCTATTATGAGTTCTCAAGGTGGTAGCACTTTGAAGAGGTAATGTAGTGGTGCATTTGGAGTGATATCATCAAAGCTAGAGCTCAGTAGTCCTGAGGTCCCCCTTGGTTACAAGCATCCCTAGGATTTTATAGAAGGTTAGTTGATATGGCCTTAGAATCCATTGATTTAAACATATGATGAATTAGGCCGCTTGTATGAGACATCCTTCCTAGTTCTGATGAAGGATCAGATCGATTTTGATTCATCAAAAACTACCCATGTGATTAGTTGAAGTGCATTGCTATGCATATAATTTTTTGGGGGTACATCACTACCATAGTTCTGAGATGCTAAACATCTAGGTATGTACTTATTATGATTGTATTCATGATGTTTTTGCATGCATGCTTAGCTTATATATCTATATGATTATGCAATGCAGATTATTTGATGCTTAGATAGAGAGGAATGGAACCACTATGTCTACAAGACCCAATAAATGGGTAGAGAGATTGCCTAACTAATTGCTTAGCTGGAGCGATACAACATTGAGGTCCCTGACAGTCCTAGTCTAGAAAAGGAGTAGTTGGGAAATGATGATACCTAGAGCAAATGTGACACCTTACTCCATATGTATGGCATTGTGGCTCTATAGAATAGTGCAACCTAGTATGATTGACAAGCCTAGTACACTTGGGCTATCATACACAAAACTATGAATGCTATTGATAGCTTAGACTTTATATCTTTTGGATTTACTAATGAAACCCTAATGCTTGTTGCTTTTCATCCTTATGTAAGAATATTTTATGTTTTATTCCATTGCTAAAATGTAATTTATTTGTTCTTCTTTGTAGAAATAGATAATAACCCAATAATCATTATCTATTTTTTTTGTTCTACCTCCCATCAGTGGAGTGATATTGAGTGGGGCTAATTAAGTGAGTTCAAAATCCAATACTTGAAGACATTTTAGAATGTATCCATGAACTCTACTTTTCTACAAGCTACAGTGCAGTTTTAAGATCTAGTGATATATGTCTTCCAGTTTGGACACATAGAGCTATGCTTAATGTATGAAGAGTTTACTGTTATCCTCAAAGTTAGATGTAGCATGACAGTGATACTAACTATGCTAATGCTTGTTGGAGAGGCAATTTTATAGCTGATTAGGGTATTTGACATCAGCCCTAATAAAGCAAGATCACTGCTGACTACATAGGGCTTTGTAGATCTCACCACTATCTTCTAGCTATGCAGCCACAAGCTGGTGACTACCCCTTTACGGTTGAGAGTAACAAGTTTCAAAATATTGGCATAATTTTTATCCATTGACCTATTCAGCCATGGGGATCTGATGATCAATCTAGTGATAGACCAAATAGAGTAGAGTTGGACCCCTTTTTCAATGATCATGATAAAGATGATCCTAGGGCTAGATAGAGTGAAGTGGGGTCAGTTTATATGCTTCGGTGGTAGTTTATTGCTGCTGCAGGTATGAAAGATACCTTTGTAGGTTTTCAACTTAGAAAAGCTATATTCTTGCCCTAACTTTTGTATGAGTCACCTCTTGTAAGGTTTTTGGCTCATCGAGCTATTGATTTTTTGAAGACTTTAACTTTTTCTTGACCTACCCACTTGGGTTTTAAGCTCAGTGGGTCACTCTAATTTTTTCTTGAGTAGCTTTTTGCAAGGTTTTCAATTTAGCAAGTATTATGTTTTTATTTTTTTAGATTTAACTTCAAGAGAAGCTAAGATTATAACACCACTAATAGGTGATCCTCAAAGATATGACCATAGCCATATGAGGAGAGGCTACACCTTTAATAAGGCGAAGACACTTATTTCCAATGGTTAGGTCAAGTGGATAGGAACCATCCTTGAGAGTGAGGTTAGAGGGACCTATCCTTGGTAGGATATATAATATGTGATGGTAAGGATGTATATCAACTATATTCCATTATCGAGATTCAAAGCCTGTGCTCACTACAGTCTTACCAAAATTTATGTCAGCATGACCATACACAAACTATCCCTTGAATGTTACCAGAATTTAAGGGAGGACAACTATTGTCTTGCTTCCTGGAACATATAAAGAGTACCTGACATCATCGTAGGATTGTACTAGTAGGGACCCCTGGAGTTTGATCTATTATAGATGATGAGTACAAGCTATTGTGCTACACCACACTTAGCATTCTATATTTTAAAGACTTGTTAAGCAATAAAATTATATACAATAAAGAAAGAACATGCTTTATGTTTGTAACTAGCATTAATTATGGCTAAGTATATGAACATGTATTCCATTTTCATTAATAAGATTAAAAGGTTGTTGACACATTTTATGGGGTTTGATCCTTGATTCATGCTTTTATATGGCATTGAATTGATCAAATGCATCACTACATTCTGCTTGTGCTTAACATTATTTATTTATTTTATTTGCTCTAAATATAGATTAACATGAGTCAGATCATGAAAATATCATGAAAATGCAAGGAAACTCTTAAAATCATACTTAGCAAGTCAATCGAGCTCAATTTACTTCCTAAGTCAAATCAATCATCCAAATAACATCAAAATTAAATTAAATGGCATATTAATTTGAAAAATCAATTTCAGCAAATCAATTTGAAGAAAATCAATTTTTAGACAAAAAAAATTGATCATATACATGAATTGGAAGGTTTTAAAATCATTAAGCATCACTTACGAACAAATTCAACATCCAATTAGGCCTAATCATGTCATTGAATCTCAAATTGCAATTAAAATAGCATTTAATTTTATGAATTAAGCAAAAGTAAATTGATTTAATAGCAAAAATAATCAAATTGATCATGAAAAATCAAAATTGGAAGACTATAACATCATTAAGCATCAGTTAGAGATGTAATCAATATCCAATTTACTCTCAATCATATCAATTACAACTAAATCAAACTAAAAATAGCATTTAATTTGATTAATTAACTTTGAACCAAAATCATTAAAATTGGAATACTTTATGACGAATCCATATCATTAGGTTTATTATGAGATCATAAATGCTACTCAAAACTTCAAATGGATTGAAAACTACAACACAATCAAGTAAAAATTTGAGTTCTTACCCACCCAGAACACTACATACATTGTGTATAGTATTTCATATGATGCACATAATGGAAATACAGCTATATGCAATGTATAAGGCAATACATGTGTCATATGAAGTAGTCTAATAAAAGGAAAATTTAAGTTTTATTGTAAAATCATGAATATAAGGCTTATTATCTAACTATTGTAGATCATTTAGGCCATTATGAGGCCATAAATGCTACTGCCATATTCTAAAGTCATAAATCCCATAAGCAAAACCCATCAAAACAAAAGATAAAACTAAGAGAAGAAAAGAAGAGGACTCACTAATGCTTGATGAGTTTTTAATCCTTGATTCTTATATGTGATTAGGTTTTTAGAGTGATTAATTTATCATCAATTACTTAATTAAGAGCTTAATTAAGTATGATTAATTGAGGATTAATTTTGGCAAAGTTTTACCTTAGAATTGATATAAAAATCCATTAAATGCTAATACTTGAAGGATATTAATAAGACCCAAGAGGTAAGATGGTCGTGGCTGTGACGATAGTAGTTTTATTCACTACTTTATTGCAAGTATATAGATTATTGTAGTAGATATCGATCCCAGGAGGATTTAGCGGTCTATCCACCACTACTTAGATTTCTAGTTTATGTAAGCCAGAATAAGAGATTAGTAATTAGAAGTAGTTAATTGTAAAGACATACAAGTAGAAAGGTAAAAATGGATTTTTGAATAAAAGGTAAAACAATTGATGAGGAACATATGACTTGAAATCGTCATCGCCAAGCTAGAATAACAATCGTGTGGTTATTACTACCCAAGATATCCCACAGCATCAAAAACCCTCTCTCGAGGTGAAATCAACTAAATCTCACTCTAATTTTTAGAATTCCTTAGTCATATTCAGGGTCCTCCAATTAGGGAGACTATCTAACAATCATACAAGAATTAGGAGCATGTAGATCTCTCTCACATACTGACCTAACCAGAATGAATAAGCTTTCCACAATTCAACTCTTGTTACAATCACAGAGCATAAGTAATCAATCGAAAAACTAACCTTTGTAATTTAACATCTCTCAATGAACAAGCATTCTATAATCCAACTCTCATTGCAATCATAAAGCAGAGGTTTGTTTCTAAAATCAAACTTTAGAATTAAACATTCATAGCAATGTTAATAAAGCATAAACATAAATAGTTATCCCACAAGGGATTCAAAAATCAAATCCTATAATAAGGTATCTAGCCACTCATGGTTTTACAGCAAGAATACAAGAAAAATGAAGGATACCAAGAACAGAAGAAAACACTAGGTAGCATACTACCCGGAATCCCGTATCTCCCTAGAAGTCAATAGCCCCTTTTTATATATCCTCACTACCAGCTCAACTTCTAGCTTCAAGTGAAGGAGTCCCTTTTTCCTTTTCTTGTCATTTTCTTCTTTCTCTCCCATCATTCTTGAATTGGCTTCCATTATCTCTGAGTGCTCTTTAATGATTTTTGTTTTTCTTCTTTTCTGCCCATGACTCTTGACTTGGCTCCCATTATCCCTGAATGTCTTTTTAATGGTCTTTTGTATTATTTCCCCATAGATCCCACTGTTGTTGACTTTTGATTTCTTTTATTCTACTCAATAATTCTCAGTCCATGATCGTGGACTGCTCTAGTAGCTTTTCTCCTTGAGTTCGGTCTTGACTCCACGATCGTAGAGTTGAGGTCCACCATTGTGGAAAAATCCAGTAGGTTTTGGGCAGTTCTCCATGAAGTCCATGATCATGGAAAAATCCAGTAGGTTCTTCTTCTTGAGTTCCATTCCACGATCGTGGAGTTGAGGTCCATGATTGTGGAGTTGCTTCTTCATGCATGAAAACTTCTTGTTTCTTCTTATTTGTCATCCCAAGGCTATATGCTCAACACACACATCAAATTCTACTAAAAATAACATAATCAAAGCAGAACATAATAAAATCAATGCATAAATACCACTTAAACATCTAAAAACATAATGCATAATCACACACATCAACATTCCCACACTTGAACTTTTGCTTATCCCCAAGCAAAGACACACACAACAAAGAATTGTTCAATACTTAATCTATGGCAATTTGCATTTCTTGGAAGTAAACATTATTAATTGTCATCACCTGTCTTGTATAGTTCTTTATAAACCTAGTAAGCCCCTAAGTAATGAGAAGGTATAAATGTTTAACTTAGATAATTAAACATAACACAAATCCATGATTGATACCAAACTTGAAGTGTGAGTGATATAATTTGCTTTGTGTTTTAAGGATCATAAGGTTTTATTTATTTATTTCTTTTTTTTATGGCTCTTGTTCGAGAGGTAGGTCTTTCTCATCAAATACCCTATGCTTTTGGCAACGGTACCCGGTTACTTGATATACTACCTAGACTCAAATGGCTACTAGCACTGTTCTTGCCACCAAGGCCAGTTTTGGGCACCCTCGATGACAGCGGAACAATTAGCTATTTACCTTTTTGGCTTTTATTTTACTTTATATTTTCTTTTCCTTAGTCATTTCCTCCACTTATCATAAATCATCACCTTCGTATTTTAGCATTTTTCATAAAGTTATGCTCTATTGTCTAGTGCATATATAGAAGGATCAACTTATTATCTAACATAAAATTTATACCTGCTCATGCCTAGGGATTTGCTAAGTTTATAGAAAGAACTAATCCAATCGGGGTGATTTCAAGTTAATACATGCTCAATTCAAAGAAAGTGCTCATGCCATATTCAAGCAATCACAATTCAAAACATTCATGCAATCATGCAATAAACTTTAATCAAGCGAGCATGCATTCACTCAAACAAGCAATCCACACAATAATAGATAATAAACAAAGTTGGCATAAATAAAACACTCAACAAACATTCCCACACTTAGAGAACACAATGTCCTCAATATGAGAAAAACATAAAAAACACTCAAAAATAGACACATAAAAGAAGGGATAGGTTGAGGGTCAAATGCGTGTAGAAGGTGGAGATGATGCTGGAGATGGAGTGGGGGAGGGAACAGTAATGCTAAAGAGCTCAAAGAATTTAAGCAACTTCCTCCTCTGGTAGCGTTGCGCTCTATGGATATCTAGAATAGTATCTTCCACTCTTGCAAGGCGAGCAGCATTCTCAGCATTTCCTTGCTCAAGCTGCAACAGAATAGCCTCAATATTGTTATCCCCTTGGACAGTTACAGTTGGGCCTTGTTATTGTTGTTGCTACTCGCTTTCCTCCTGATGTTATGCCTCTGTACCTATTTATTCTTCTGGAATGGTGGCACCTTCTGCATCACTTTCATGATGGTCCTCCTTTTCTTCCTCCTCTGGGTCAAGGCATCTCTATTTGACGCTCTTTCGATCACCGTAGGCAAGGAATTGATTACCCTTAGCATTGATAATACCTGCATCATATAAATACCTAGCTAAAAACTTATCTGATGGCATCATGGTTAGGTCAGTAAGGTCCAGATTAAGACAATGAGCAATGACAGTAAGAATGGTGTAGAAATCATGACCATTGAGTGTGCACCAAACGGGAAAGAGCTCTTATATAGAAACCTTATTGGTTTCTATCTTGGTAAAGAGAGAAACATCAAAGTACTTATGGAGCAGGATCAAGGTAGGGTCCCTAATCAGTAAATTGGGGGCATTTCTAGTGTCATAGGCTAATGTATCCCCTGTGAGTTCAGACCAAAAGGTCTTAGGCTTGAAGTCCGTGTGGGTGGAGGGAAAACCATGCTAGGGTAACTCAGTGGCCTCCTCTATCTATAGGCCTACCCTTTAATTTAAACTGAATTCTACCAATCTTGTTGCCAATAAAGTCACACGTTATGTAGAATTCATGCACAAGCTCTTTGTAAACAAGGTGTTATTTTATAATGAAATTGCCCCAACCTAGTTTTAAAGCCAAGGCTTTGAGTGGCTCATGCACTCCTAGCTTCTCAAGCAAATTCCAATCATAATAATAAGGAAGGATAATTTTCTTTTTGCATACCTTTTGGTATTTTCTACCTTCCTCAATTGTAAAAATAGGGAAGAGTGCCCCAAATTGATTTGCTAAGCTGGTGGTTGCAGATGTTTCTGGGGCCTTTCCCTTATCCTTGGCGAGGTATTTGACTCTCTTTGACATTGCTGCAAAAGGATAGAAAAATGAATGAGTTTAGCAGTAAGCAAAAAATTTCAAAATTGGGACCATTTGATTGACTCCATGATCGGGGATTTGAACTCCACGATCGTGGAGTTCAACTCCACGATCGTGGAGTTCCAATTCTTGGCATTCCCTACATGGCTCAATCCCATTCCAAATAATCTTGCAAAATAATCAAAAATGACATTCACAACATGCAACACATCCTAAATCTATCCTTATTCAACCTTAATCTAGCAAAAACCATAGCAAAAGAAACCTCAAACGTAAGAGTAGAAAATGAGAGAATCTTACTTTGAGGTGATGGATTTTGAAGGAAAATGGAGTTTAAAATGGTAAAATCCTCTTGAAATAATGAAGAAAAGTAAAGAAAATCAAGTTTTTAGAGAGAGAAGGTGAGAGTTACAATGTTGGGAAGATGAACAGTGAATGGGAGGGAAAAAATGGCTGCTTAAATGTTCTTTAAATTTGTGCTTTAGGTCAAGTCCACGATCATGGAGTTGTACTCCACGATCATGGAAAATAACAGAAAATTTATATCAGATTCCATGCCCAAGTCCACGATCATGGGGTTGCACTTCACAATCATGGAATTAAATAGAAGCTTTCCCTCTTATCCCTAAAGCTCATCCACGATCGTGGAGTGAAGTCCATGATCGTGGAGTTGGCAAATTCTCTTCCACTTATTTTAGTTTAATTTTTATTTTATTTTATTTCATTTCTTTTAATTAAAATATGAAAACTAATCATACTAACACTAAATTAACAACATACAAATGCATTAAATAATTCATAAAAATATTAAAATAATACACCTAGGTGATTGAAACTACTTTATGACTTGCACAAAATACACTTACATGCTAAGTTTAAGGTCATCAGCTGGACCTTACCTCACTATGGGTTCAGTTTAAGGTTGTTACCTCACTTGGCTTATGCATCAAACCACCAAGATATACCTTACACAACTATCCATTAACTTTGAAGGTTTCCCCTCTCTCATTTTGCAATTCCACTGCTCTATTATCGAAAGTTTGATGCATTTTGAAAGGACCGCTCCATCTCGATTTAAGCTTTCCAGAAAACAACCTCAACCTGAAATTAAACAACAGCACATTATCACCAACTTTAAATGTCTTTACCTTGATGTGCACATCATGCCATTGCTTTGTCCTCTCCTTGTACAACTTAGCATTTTCATATGCTTGATGCCTGAGCTCTTCCAGTTCATGCAGCTATAGTAGTCTCTTATCTCTGATCTTCCTCAGATCATAATTTAGGTATTTGATAGCCTAATATGCTTTGTGTTCCAGCTCCACAGGTAGATGATAGGCTTTTCTATAGACCATCCTATAGGGGGTAGTTCCTATAGGGGTCTTGAATGCTGTTCTGTAAGCCCATAGCGTGTCATCCAGCCTTGTTGCCCAATCTTTCCTAGAACCGCTGACTGTCTTCTCTAGGATTCTCTTAAGCTCTCTGTTTACCACCTCCACTTGACCATTGGTCTATGGATGGTATGCTATGGAGACCTTGTGGTGCATGTTATGCCTCTTTAGTAAATTTTTCAGTTTTATATTGAAAAAATGGGCTCCTCCATCACTGATGAGTGTTCTGGGGACCCTGAATCTGGTGAATAGCTGCTTGATGAATCTGCTGACCACCCTGCCATCATTGGTGGGGCTAGCAACTGCTTCTGCCCATTTAGAGACATAATCCACTCCCACCAGTATGTACTTGTTCCCCATAGAAGTAGGGAATGGTCCCATGAAGTTTATGCGCTAGACATCTAAGATTTCAACCTCTTGGATCAAAGATTAGGGTATCTCATCCCGCTTGGATATGTTCCCTGTTCTCTGACACTTATCACAGTGGAAAACATAGTCTTTGGCATCTTTGAAGATTGTCGGCCAGCAGAACCTAAATTCTAGCACTCTGCTCGCTGTCTTGTTGGCTCCATAATACCCTGCATAAGATGAACCATGGCATTGTGTTAGTATAAGCATTATTTCTTCTTCTGGAACACATCTTCTTATTAGCCCATCAGCACATTGGCAAAATAAGTATGGTTCCTCCCACTGATAACTCTTAATGTTGGTAAAGAACTTCTTCCACTGTTGATTCAAAACATTAGAAGGCACTATATCGCAGGCTAAGTAATTAGCCATATCCGCATACCAAGGTAGTTTCTTTTTTTGCAACACAAACACAGACCCATCAAGAAATTCCTCTTTGATAGGCTTGCTTTCTTCACCATTATCTTCATCCTTCTCTAGTTATGAAAGATGATCTGCAACTGCATTCTTAGCTCCCTTCTTATCCTTAATTTCAATATCGAATTCTTGAAGCAGCAACACCCACCTAATCAGTCACAGCTTTGCATCTTTCTTTGCAAACAAATACCTCAAAGCAGCATGATCAGTAAAAATAATGACTTTAAAACCCAGAATATAAGCTCTAAACTTATCACATGTAAAGACTACTACTAGAAGTTCCTTTTTAGTGGTAGTATAATTCAGTTGTGGTCCAGTCAATATTCTGCTAGCATAATAAATGGCATGCAACTTCTTATCCTTTCTTTTCCCTAATACACATCCTAAGGCAAAGTCACTAGCATCACACATGATTTTGAAAGGCAAAGACCAATCCGATGAGGTTAACACCGGGGCTGTGGTTAAAGCATGCTTCAAAGTATTAAAAGCATTCAAACACTCAGCATTGAAATCAAATATAACATCCTTGACTAACAGGCTCGTCAAGGGTCTAGCAATAATAAAAAAATTTTTATAAAACAGTGTTAGAATCCCACTGTGAGCATCGGTTTCTACCAGGGCCCAGAGCAAGGCTTGCAAAAGTCACGGACCAGGGACCGCACTTAGAGCGAAAGCACAGTCTTCCTAAGGGGTTCTCTTAAGGAATGATACGGACTCAAAGGAGTCGTAAGGGAGTCACCACCGGATGGTTCCAGATTGGTCCAATCGACCCATATCATGAGTGATAGTTAAACCCTTCAGAGATTTGGTTTGGGTGGTGGACATCTATTCTATGAATTTCCAAAATTGATTTTACCATTATAGTTAGGATTAATTGTCCTAAGCAGGCAAGCATACGAGCGTAAATGTAAGCACACAATGCAACATGTGATTTGGCATTGCAAGGTTGCACGTAAAATGACATATAAAGCTATATGACATTTAAATGGCATGACATATGCATGACATGGGAAACAGTGATAAAGTAGCATGGAATATGCATGTCATGTGAGCGTGTATGACATATCATATGCATGATATGGCAACCTAGTATGATATGTAAGCACATAATATGGCAAATAGCGTATAACATTATGTGTTTAACGTTTTGGATTGCGAGGCGTTTGGCGAATGCATAATGTATGCATAGTGTATACGTAATATGAATGGCATATTATATGCATGATATGTGATGTGATGTCATGACATATGTATGACATGGCATAATAAATGACATACCATATGCATGTCATGTGAATAATGTATGGCATATCGCATGCATGATGTGTGAGGTGATTCATGACATACCATATGCATGGCATGTGAAATAATGTGTGATACGGTGTATGCATGGCATGTGAAATGATGCATGGCATACCATATGCATAGCGTGAGGTGATATATGACATACCATATGTATGACATGGCATAGTGGATGATATATTGTATGCATGGCATGTGAAATGAATGACATATCATATGCATGACATGTTTTAATGTGTGGCATACCATGTGCATGTCATGTGAAATGATGTATGACATGGCATATGCATGACATGGCATAGTGGATGCGTGTGTTAATGTGTATTCAACATAGTATGTGTATAACATACGATATGACATGCGTTTATGGCATACAACGTGGCATATTATATGACATGGCATGGCATATATGTGCATGGCAAGGCGTACTGATTGATTGCACGTATTGGATTGTGTATTTAGCATGTTTACGTATTAGTGTATTTGTACATATATGCATACAAAAATACGGTATGTTATGGTATATAGTATATGCATGGCATGCATAGTAGTGTGTGATTGTGTCATGTGACATGAATGACATGGTATATTTAAGCAAATATAAACCACGAATAAAATAATAACGGCCGGGAAGGGGATCGAGGAAATAGGGGATACACACAAGATATGGGGATTAATTAATACAAGCCAATAAATAAATCTACCCTATTACAAAAATATCCTCGCATACATATTTTGGGATGTTAAGTAACGTCCCTTCCTCCTCGGGCACTATTCCTCTCGATTTTGCATGATCCAAAATGCATGAATTGATTAATATGCAAAATAAACAAATAAAATTCATTAGTGGTAAATGAATTTTGGATTTAATTGACTAGTCCAATGCCATTTAAAAGCATGAACCAAGAGTCAAAATCCATCAATTATTAGGCAATAATTGTAAGAATAAACACGAGCCAGATCGTGAAAATTCATTTTTATAAAAATAATTTTAGGTAAAATTATTTTTATTTGATCATGGAAATATTAATTGGGAGTGCTAAGATCACTTGGAATATTTTAGAGATAGCCCCTCAACCAATTAAAATCCAATCTTTTCAAAATCGCATTTTATACGAGTAAAAATTGCATTTTATCGTAAATTAAATTTGAGGCTAAAATTAATTAAATAAAATTATTTTATGACGTATCCAATACACTTGAGTTACTGCCAAACGTCAAATGTTACTTGATTTGTCAAAATACGTCAAAAATATGACCCAAAATGCAGTTTTTCTCAAAAAATATGAACTATACGCGCCGCGCATCAGGCTATGTACGCCACACATAGGCTATGTGTAGCGCATATAGCATGACATGTGGCACACATAGCTTGTAAATCTGCAAGAAAATTCAATCTGTCAGTACAGAATTAAACTACAGACCAAAACAAGCAACTTTAATTAAGATAGTACCTCATTTTGAGCACGAATCGGCCTCCAGTTTGCAAACCAAACTTTTAATTGAGCAATTAAATGAAATAATTAATTTTACAGCTAAAATCAATTAAATCTAAGTAATTTTTTGACAGATCCATAACCCCAAATGTATGAGGAAGCTACTGGAGTCACTAAAAAATTCAGATCCGAAGCGGATCGGGTGAAAAATGGAATTTTTTGTGAAAATCGTGATCTATGTGTCGCACCCTAATTTTGGACCGGCTTGACTCAGATCGAGTCCGGGATGATTCTGGACCATTTCGGGTTGGTCTTGGGCCACTCCAGGTTGTTTCGGACCATTCCAGGCCGTTCTGGGCCAATTCTGGCCCATTTTGGGGCGTCACACGCCGCATATGTTCTGGACCTACCGCATATGTACAAACATACGCGATCGCGTATGTTTGTGACACGCCGTATATGTTGGGATACACGATCGCATATGTTTTAGGGTTTAGCATATGTTGACATATACGATCGCGTATGTCTTCGGGGCAGCAATTTTAAAAGCTTTGGAACTCCATTTTGGAAGAGGTTGGCAACTTTTAGCAATTTAGACCTACAGGATTAGGGTTTTGGTAGCCATAAAACGGGATTAATAGCTTCTTAACCTAATTTTGATTAATCTAAGTAATTAGGGTTAAAACAAACTCACAATAAATCACTTAGATTAGGTTATTTCAATCCCTAAAACTTGGATTTTGGACTGGTTTCTTTTCCCTATGCTCGGAGCTAAGAAGAATCTATGAGAGGTTGGTAAATCCATCATTTTTTTATTGCTATTGTGTATTTTTCGTGATATTCATGCCAAATCCATATGAAAATTGACCTTGCTTATTGTTTTGCATGTGATTATCTCGTATCTTGATATTTTATGCCTCATTTTTTATGAACATGTGCGATCGCGTATGATCATCTCATATCATATGCGATCGGATATGATCTCCCCGATCACGTATGTTTCTAAAAACGTTATTTTAATTTATTTTGATTGCCGAATGCTCTGTGTTATATTTTAAGCCCGTGCGTGTGACTTATTAACTGTTTGCTTCGATCACATATGATTATACGCGATCGCGTATGATTTTCTCAATATCATACGCGATCGCGCATGTTCCATAAAATGCTATTTTGATTTATTTTGATTGCCGAATGCTTTGCGTTATGTTTTAAGCCTGCGCTTATGATTTTCTCATCATTTGCCTCGATCGCGTATAATCATACGCGATCACGTATGATCCCAAAATATTTTTCCTTGATTTTCATGTTTTCCTTTTGATTATTTATGTCTACTTGCATGATTTGTGTGCTGATTTTGTGATTAATGCCATTATTACTCTATTTGGTCCCTTTTATGGGCTTGGATTTGATTTTGTAGCTAATTAGGTTGATTTGGGAAGGAGGAGGATGAGTATGCATGGGTGTTTAGCCGGGCCCGCGGCCCAACCACGACAAGCCCATTTGGATCCTGGAGAAAGTAATTGGGCCTCGGGCCCAAAACTAGGATTTTTATTTGCTTTATGCTTTTT
>CANYBF010694469.1:0-15806 GCA_948192965.1 Dalechampia spathulata
ACAACTATTTTTTGGTAGCTTAACTTTTCATTTTCAAAAATACCAGCAGTTTTTATCTTTTCTTTTTATTAATTATACCAATTTTCTTCTTATTTTCTATTAGATTATCATTTTCTCCTCAGATTTCTTTGTTATTTTACAAGATATTCATTTTCTTGCCAGAATTCCTTTTTTATTTATAAAATAATTATTTTCTCATGATATTTTCTTTTTTCATATAAGATAATCATTTTATCATTAATATATTATTATATTAAATACATTTATTTTCTCATGATAATAATATTATATATATATAATTTTCACTTCATTTAAAATTGTATTCATATTTTCTCGACTCTTTTGATTTATATCATTATATAATTATGATAATTTAAATTATTATTTAGTAATAATAATAATATTTAAACAAATTATACATACTATATGTATTTCTCTATTTCATTTCATCTATCTAATATTAATACATTTTTCCTATGTACATCTTTATTTCTTACTGTAAAAAATCCCACATTGCTTAGTGAAAGGGCTTGAAGCCACCATATAATGGTGGAGGCAATCCTCACCCTACGAGAGCTCTTTTGGGGTGAGTTAGGCCTCTTTAACACTTACCACTTGTTCTTAATAACAATAATAATAATAATAATAATAATAATAATAATAATTTTACATAGAAAGTGCATTTGTCTTATGCATATTTTTACTCCACATCATTTGTTCATTTTTAATAATAATAATAATAATTTATATGTAAAATATATTTATTTCATGTATCTTATTATAAAAATTTATTTCATATATTCTTTTGCAAAGTACATTTTTAATAAATAAATTATCCATAAAAGAAATTCATTTATCCTATATAGTGTTACTTTTCTTTTAAATCATTATTGAAGTAGATTATAAATCAAAAATTTTTTTATGAAAATGACACTTGAATTAAAGAAGAGAAATATTAAACTAGCATGTAAAATAATTGTGTTTCTTTTTTGTAAAATTATCCTAAATAAATTATATTTAATATTTATTTGTACAAAGGAGTATATTGTAGTTGAATGATTAAGAATGTATATTTATTAAAGAAACTTTCTTCATTACAAAATTATCTAAAATGTTAAATATAAAAAATAAAAAAATATTAAATATATGAAAGGGTTAAAATTAATTTTCTAATATATCTTTTTTATATTATAATTTTTTCTAAAATATTATATATAAAACAACTTAAAATTAAAATTTATAATAAAATTTAGCATCTCATTTGAAATAAAATTGATATTTATTTTTAAATAATTTAGATAAAATTAATGACTTCACTACGAAACAAATTAATTTTTAAAAATGAATTCCTAAACTTTTAATAGTTTACATACATGATGGTTAATAATTACGTAAATCACAATGAAAATTTTTTATCACGTCCTTAAAAAATGATTAAAAAATTCCTAAATTATTTTCATCATATTTTTTTCTTTTTTGCGGAATAGATCTACTTAAATATTAAAATTTAACAATAAAATAAAATATTCAATTTATAATAACCAACATAATTATTTGTAGAGTTAAAAAATTAAATAAGTTAATAATATATTAAAATTCTTTTGTACTACAAAATAAATTATTTTTTATATCAATAATTTTTTAATAAAATAACATATAAAATAATTAAAAGAGAGGGGAGGGGTGGGTGGTGTACGTGACAGTGATATGGCTATCAGTTTAACTGGCAGTCCATCTCGCCACAAATCAACCCACCATATATTAAGGATTTTTTTTATTTTTTAACATTAAGTTATAATTTTTTTAAAAAATATCATAGATAAGTAAATCATTTTAAATATCAATAATATTCAATTATAATTTAATTTATATATTTCTATTATGTACTAATTGAGATATATATTATTAATTATTTTAATTATTTTAATTCATATAATTATATAATTAACTAAAAAGGTACAATCTGTTAATCTGTTAGTCTGTATTGAATGTAAAAGAAAAGAAAAATAACCTCTTTTCAAATTATAATGAACATGTTAGATATATTAGTGAGATTATTCCATCTTGATAAGCATTTACCTTAACATTTACACAAAGAATTATGCATTAAAAATAGTAAAATTATCATTTTTTCTAGCATTTTCTAGTTTTTCTTTATGTATTATCTATAAATTAATTATTTTATGCAGCTGCTTTCAAACAGAAGAAAATTGTAAATATGAATGAAACAATTGATTACTTGATATATAAAAATATAATAATAATAATAATAATAATAATAATAATTATTATTATTATTATTATTATTATTATTATTATTATTATTATTATTATTATTATTATTATCTAAATACTAATTTTATTAATGATATGTAATTCTAATTTTATTAGGATATACAGGAATTTTGTTCTTTTATATAATGTTTACATAAACTAATAAATTTTATTAATGATATGTTAATTTTTAATACTAATAATTGATTTTTTAAATATTGAAACCTAGTTCATTTATTTTATAGTTGTAAACATATAAATTAACAAAATTAGTATACAAATAGCTATCAACAGAATAAAAGTTAAAATATATTATTTCAAGAACATGGAACTATTATTTAAAAAAAATTAAGAATTTTACGAGTCTAATAAAAATTTAAAATAAAATAAAATATGTTTTTTTCTTAAATAAATGTTGGCATATAAAGGAAGTAAATCTCACATGTATAGAATTCAACAACCTTTAAATTTATAATCCTTAATCATGTAATTACGCCTCCGCAAGAATACGGGTCGTAAATGCAGTATAAGGGTGTCGTTCTCTAGAACTGACGGTAATCAAGTACTAGACGTTAATTTCATCGATTATTTAGGCGATAACAAATAATAATTAGGTATTAATCTTATTAAGCTAACCTTATATTGAAAACTAAGTGATATTTTACATATGGTACAAGTAATTCTAAGGATGAAAGTATAGAACTAACCAATGTAGCGTATTAATTATATGAGTTCAGATATTAAAGCAATGTTTATGTGTAATAACTTTCTTTCCAGAAATTCATTACCTGTTGAAGATAGACCAATAGACTACTTTCGTGACCATAAGATCTAATTCAATGATAAATTCAAAACCACATTTGAGCTTCCCAATAACTTAACTCCTATGTCTAGGTAGTTAAAATTATATGTTTTCATATATGTTCAGTCAAATTAATTCTCCTTTCAAAGTAATTAAGCAACTCTGTAATATTCGATTAAAGAAATTGGCCTCGTTTCATTAACAGAATATATTAGGGAATTGAAAGCCATATGGAAACATAAGATCAACTGATTCATTAATGAAGATAAAGCAATAGTTTTATAATATTCAACCCTAGTTCTAAATTAGGTCATAAAGGAAAAATACTGAAATAACAAAATGATTAACAATGTAAGTATCATAACCATAGTTCAGTTCAAAGAATAATGAAAGGAAGAAAAGAGATAACACTAATATATTGAACTTGAGAAATAAAACTCTTCGGCTGCTCCCAGCTTCAGACCTTCCAACTCACCCAATCCGGATCCCAGAAAGCTTCTTCAATGTCTTGATAGCTTACCTACTGTAGAGAAAGAATGGATTAACATTTGTTAGCAAGGTTTTTAATCTCTTCTGTCTAGTTTTCTCTCTCAAACTTCCAAAACCCTAATTCTTTTCTCTTAATGACAGAATGCCCTAATCCTCACCCTTAACTCCCGTATATACCTTTGTTAACTGCCCTCTTAATCATCACCTTCCATTCTATGATCTAACGGTGAGGAAAAGAAGTGGAAAAACAAGCTAAAATGCCGTACACGAGTCGTGTAAGGTGCACATGGGTCGTGTACTGCTCGAAGGAGTTGAAATGAGGGAGAGTGGGGGAAGGCCGAGCCATCCACGAGTCGTATGAGGTTTCAACAACTCATGTACGACTCAGGGGAAACTAAATACTAAGGAAGAAATGGATGGCGAGTCATACACGACTCATGTGTGCCATCCACGAGTCATGTATGACTAGTGTGAAGTAATAAATGAAAAAAGATTAGGAAGGAGCGAGACCTACATGAGTCATGTAGGTCATACATGAGTCGTGTAGGACTCGTATGACTAAAATAAATCCTAAAAATCTAAACCAAAATGAAAAAAGTAAGCTTCTAATACCTAGAACTAACAAATAACTACAAAATGGTACTTAGGAAACTTAACCTATGCAACCAATTCTTATTACATTAAGCTAATTCTTAGATAATGTAAACTATTATATAAAAACTATATAAATTATGAATGAAATGAATAAATATAATCTAAATATGTGAATGATGCATGCTATGTAAGGTATGATGCTAATGTATACAAATTATCATGTAATATGTTGTTAAACGTACTAAGAATGCATGAAAACATGATTAAAAATAATTACTTAGGAATGAAAAAGATATAGATAATGCACATTATCAAACCACCCCAAACTTAAGCTTTTGCTTGTCCTCAAGCAAAGAAAAGCAAAACTCCATAGGTCAAAATGAAACATAAGCTGTTAAAATTCAATATGAATGAAATTAATGTAATACATGTATTATTATTAAATCCCCTTAGCTGAATTTGAAACTTGAACCTTAATCAGTCTATCACCTTGTTTGTTACAATTGTAGCATTCTAATTCAACATATATGCATGTGTATGTAAAGATTAATGTACTTTTAAGTAACCGAGTAGTAATGAAAAGGTGATTCGATGAAAAAGTTATGTTACTTATAGAATAAAACAGATGGATCAACGATTTGCAAGCTTTTTATTTCTTAGTTTATTTATTTACAATTTTTCTAGACCAGATTACTAAGTCGTTAATCTTTAGCTCGAAAGCAAACATTATCAGTGCCAGCTCCCAGTTAATCAATCTTACAACTAAAGTACCCAAGTTCATTACTCGTGAATTTGAGCTTTTTGACTAGAAACAATCATGGTGTGCATAAATGTCCCTATCTAATAAGCATAAAAAACATAGGAGTAGTAATGAACGTAATACTCATATTCATTGATGTTTTCGACTTAGACAACCATATGGGGTGCATGGCATTCCCTATCTATTAATCAATGAACAGAGGAGTATGTCTAGAGTTAATAATAGCTTTATCCTTGCCTTAATTTTTGCAGCTGATCCACTAATTGAATAATAAGCAATTAATCTTATTCATCAAAATTCATCCATTTCATTAAGACTCAATTGAACTTAAAAGCATGGTTTAAGAATATGACATATATGTGATTAGAATTTAACAAGGGTAATAATAGGGATCTAGGAGATTAAAGGTTTAAATAACTTACTCAACAAAAGAAAATTTCAGTAATCACTACATGTACTTATCAATCAATTCATTTGAATAGAAACAACTTATAGCTCACTAGCCCCAAGATTAATGCATCTCAATCTTGAAAATAAAATTTTGTAAAAAAAAAAAATTTAGCATATCATACATACTAATTAGATTTAACAATCAAATGATGCAACAATGATATGATACATTCAAAACAGCAAGATAGATGCCACCCCAAACTTTTAAAATTGGCATTGTCCTCAATGACACAAAAAACATATGAACATGACATACAAAATAATGCAATAACGAAACAGGCAATTAAAAGAAAATAAAAGAGTGCAAAAATATGTTACATCACGTCTCTGGTGGAGGAGGTAGAGGTTGATAACCTTGATGCTGGAAGTACCCTAAATAAATATCCCCAAAACAATCCATCCGACGATTGATCGCCTAAATTGCTTGGGCATTAGAGGTTGCGAGATCATGCAATTCCATCAAGGTTTAAGTATTTGAGTTGATGGTCATGGTGAGGTGGTTTAGCTGAGACATGATGTCATGGAGAGTGGGTTCAGAATGTTCATGTGTTCAGAATGGGTTTCTTGGCGGAGTGGAACAGAAGAAGGAACAAGAGGAAGAGAAGAGGCATGCGGTATACGATCAGAGCCTATATCATATAACACATCATTTCCTTGAACAAATAAATATGATCTTGCCTCTTTTGACCACTTAATTAGTCGCTTATTGGATAAGGTGATCAAGTTTAATAAAGGATGCCCAGGAGTGAGAGTGTACTTAGTTTTCTTTGTTCTAAGAACTCCAAAATGCCTACCAAGTATAGTGATTAAACCTCCACAACAGATTGGGGAATTCTTACGACTCTCCCCTAATCTAATAAAATCCTTGATCATCCAGAGAGTAGCATCAAATTGAACACCAGAGGTCATGCATTTGACAAGAAAAAGCTCCAAAACAGTAATCTTGGATCCCTCTTTTCTAGGTAGTATTACATTGGAAAATAAAGTCAGCATAAACTTAATTAGAGGACACCCTATTTAACTCACCTTAGAATTGCTACAATCATATTGTTTTAGCCCATAAGTTGAGTGATCCGTAAATATAGCAACGACATTAAAGTCACTAGGCAAATCATCAGCTCCACCAGAAGGCATTTTGAATATTTCTCTTAATTCATCTAAATTGGACTTAAAAGCCTTGCCACCTAAGCTAAATTTCACAACACCAAAATTTTCAAGATTGGGGTTCAACTGGGCTCGAATTAAACTTAAAAACTCTAATGTAAGCTCATTCAAAGAATCTTCCTTAATCGAAATAAAGTCCCTCTAACCTAATTGATCAAAAAAATGATAAAACCTATTCTTGTAATATAGATTCTCAAGTGCAATATCATTTAGGAACTTAGTAGCAATCATTTCTCGGGAATGTAAATTCGCATACCTCTCTTCTTGAATTGAATGAGTGATTTGGAATAGTGGAGATGTTGTGGTAGAGGATGATTCCCCAACCTTGCGTTTGCTCATGGTAAAGAAAAATTGAAGATGAAATCAACACAAACAAAACCCACAAGAATAAGTGAGCGACCAAATTGAAAAACCCACCTTGAAAAACAAATTATCAACAAAACCCTCAAAGAAAAATTATGCTTAAGATGTATGCCAATCCACCAAAAGATGAAAAGAAAAATAAAGAACTAACAAAGATAACTAAAAGAGAGAAAACATAAATGTAAAAGTGGAGAAGATGGAAAGGAAGAATTGGTTAGGGTTAAATGTTGGGTTTGACAAAAGAGAGTAGAAAAAGAAAGAAAGAAAAAAAGAAAAATTGAAGGGAGAAGAGGAATTTGCAGAATGGTATTCAGCTGGGTTGAGGGAAAAAGGGAAAGAAGATTTTAGGTTAAAAAAAAGGGATTGGAATCAAGTTTTAAAGAAGAGAGGAGGGGAATACATGACTCGTGGAGGAATTACACGAGTCGTGGGTATTGCGGTAGGAGGTTGGATTGTATTTTTAATGTGCCGAAGGCTACATGACTCGTGGAGATTATGTGCAACTCGTGGAGACTTTGGTGGAAGAAAGGAGCTGGATGGGGTGAATATGCTGAAAACTACACGACTCGTGTAACGATTACACGAGTCATGTAAGCTGCGGTGGAAAAAAAGGAAAAAGTGATTCGATGGGTTTGAATGGTACATGAGTCGTGTTCCATGTCCATGACTCGTGGATGATGCATGGGTTTCATGGAGCTTTGAAATTTTGAGTGATTTGCATACTACATTAAATGTGACTCGTGTAATAAATACACGAGTTATGTATTTTGTGTATGGAAATGCAAGAATGACCTAATAAAACACCTAATAACATAATAAAAATGCCTAAAAGAAGTTTAATGAATGGCAAATGCATGTATATAAAATCCTAAGACACTTAAATGACAATTAAAGAAGAATAAATTAACTACACATTTACCTAAATTCATGACAATGTAAAAATCCGAAGCATTAAAACAAAAGTAACATTAAATGATATGAATGGTACATTAAACTAAATGGTTAATATGAGATGAAACTAATGGTAATTAAGTTAAATTTATTACTATGCTAAAATAAAAACAAATTGAAAGTGACATGTGCATGAATGATACATAAGTGCATTTAAATTAAATTATGACAAATACTAAAAATAAATGCATGACACATCATTTAAGGTGCAAGTTCCAATGTAGTAAAGTAAATGAACATTAAAACTTACATGTAGGAAATATTAAAATATGAAATGACCTAAGGTGAAAATGTAATATTCTAGATATAAAATGAATTAAAATTTAAATTAAGCTAATTCTAAATATTTCTAAATATAAAAATAGAAAAATGCAGCTATAAATTTAAGTTGCTTATATGCAATGACATGAGTAGCTATATGTCAATCCTAAACTAAAAATAATGTTATTGACACTTTTAACACAAACTAAATCAAGTATTCAGACTGCACATAAAAGAATTAAGGGCATTGAAAATTACTAAAAATTTAATCAGACTATATAACACATGCAAGTAAACAATAAAATGATGCAGGAAACTAACATAACATAAAGCACATAGGGACGACAAAATGAAAAATGAAAGAAAAGTGTAAAACATAGAACATCTAAACCAGTTACGGTCGTAAACAACCCCAAACTTAGCCTGTTACTCGGTCTCGGAGAAGAAACATAATGTTGTTGTCCGATGTTCAACCCTCTCGATATATGCCTTAAGTCGATGTCTGTTAACCTTGAAACATCCACCTTCACCATTCTGAAGCTCAAATACACCGAAAGGTAAAACCTTGATCATTGTAAACGGCCCGAACCAGTGGCTTCTTAACTTCCCTGGAAACAATTTCAACCTTGAGTTAAATAATCAAACGTCTGCCCCTTTATAAAATTTTTCTCCACAATATGCCGATCATGCCAGGCTTTAGTTTTCTCTTTGTAAAGCCTGGCATTCTCATAAGCAATGAGGCAGAGTTCATCCAGTTCATTCAACTAAAGTTTCCTTTTGTTTCCGGCTTGATCAATATCCATATTCAGCTTTGTGATAGCCCAATAAGCCCGATGCTCTAACTCGAATGGCAAATGATATGCCTTTCCATACAACAGTCAAAACAGAGTTGTGGAAATTGGAGTTTTGTAAGCTGTCCGATATGCCCATAATGCATCATCCAACTTCATACTCCAATCCTTTCGAGAGCTATTTACTGTTTTCTCCAAAATGTGTTTCAACTCTCGATCAGAGATTTCTACCTGGCCGCTCATCTGAGGATGATATGGAGTGGCCACTTTATGCACAACACTGTATTTGGTCAAAAGTTTCTCCAATGGCTTATTGCAGAAATGAGTTCCCTCATCACTGATTAATGCCCGAGGAGTACCAAATCGACTGAAAATGAACTTTTTCAAGAACCTAACAACCACTGTTGCATCATTGGTCAGACTCGCCACTGCCCCTTTTCTATCCCTGATCTCAACATTAAACTCCTGCAAAAGGAGTACCCACCTGATCAACCTTGGTTTGGCATCCTTCTTATTGATGATGTACCTAATCGCTGAGTGATCTGTATAAACTACTGCCTTTGAACCCATTAAATACGACCAAAACTTGTCCAAAGTGAACACCACCACTAGAAACTCCTTCTCTGTAGTAGTGTAGTTCACCTGTGCATCATCCAGAGTCCGACTAGCATAGTATATAACCCAAAACTCCTTCTCCCATCTCTGACTCAGAACGGCTCCCAGAGCATAATCACTAGCATCTTACATCACCTCAAATGGAAGGCTATAATCCGGGGGTTGAACAATCAAAGTAGAAATTAAAGCTATTTTCAATCTGTTAAATGCACTTAAACAATCATCAGTAAAGACAAAAGGAACATCTTTGGACAATAGGTGAGTGAGAGGCCTTGCTATTTTTGAAAAGTCTCTAATGAACCGCCTGTAAAAACCTGCATGCCCTAAAAAACTTCTAATGTCCTTAACAGATGTAGGCGGTGTCAGCCTCTCAATCATAGTTATTTTTACCTTATCAACCTCTATTCCCCAAGCCGAAACTCGGTGTCCCAAGATAATTCCTTCCTGGACCATAAAATGATACTTCTCCCAATTTAAGACAAGATTATACTCTTCACATTGTTTAAGCACTTTTCTCAAATTATTCAGACATTCATCAAAAGTAGCACCATCCACAGTGAAATCATCCATAAACACTTCCATGATATGTTCAATGTAGTCAGAAAAAATGGACATCATGCAACGTTGAAATGTAGCTGGTGCATTGCACAAACCAACTGGCATGCACCGATAGGCAAATGTTCCATAGGGACATGTAAATGTGATTTTTTCCTGGTCATTGGGGTGAATTGGGTTTTGGAAAAATCCCAAGAATCCATCTAAGCAACACATATAAGGATGTTTAGCTAACCTCTCTAGCATTTGATCGATAAAGGGCAACAAAAAATGATCTTTCCTAGTAGTTTTATTTAACTTCCTATAATCTATACACATCCACCAACCTGTGACGGTCCTAGTTGGAATTAACTCATCATTGTCATTTTTGACAACGATCACCCCTCCCTTTTTAGAAACTATGTGAACAAGACTAACCCACTCACTATCTAAAATCGAGTAAATGACACCAATATCAAGTAATTTTGCTATTTCCTTTCTAACTACTTCTTTCATATTAGGATTCAAACGTCTTTGGCATTCAATGGTAAGTTTACATTCATCTTCAAGAATAATGCGATGCATGCACAGTGATGGATGTATGCCTTTCAAATCATGTACAGAATAACCTATAGTTTTTCTAAACTGTCTAAGCACGCTCAACAGCCTAGATTCCTTTTCAGAATCTAACCCAGCATCAATAATTACAGGAAAAGTGGATTTAGATCCAAGAAATGTGTACCTTAAATTGCTTGGAAGCTCCTTTAGTTCCACTTTCGGGGCGCTTAGCTCTTGCTCGTCACAGCTCTCTAATGCTTCTATCTTCACCGGTTTCCTCAGTTTGAACTTTGGTGTCGAGTCCAGCATATCTAAACATGCAACCACTTCTTTTGACATATTTTCTTCTTTTACCTCTCCAAGTAGATAGAGCTCCAAAGGATCATCATGGTAGCTTAAATTTTCCATCATAGCCTCATTCACCAAATCATCCACAACGTCAATTCGGAGGCTAGTTCCTTCCTCCTTTGCTGGTTTCTGCATCAGGTCTGACAGTTTGAAAGAAACCTCCTCTTCACCCACTGTCAATGAGAGTGCTCCATTCTTAACATCTATGACTGCTTCTTCAATGTCTTGATAGTTCACCTACTGCAGAGAAAGAATGGATTAACACTTGTTAGCAAGGTTTTTAATCTCTTCTGTCTAGTTTTCTCTCTTAAACTTCCAAAACCCTAATTCTTTTCTCTCAATGACCGAATGCCCTAATCCTTACCCTCAACTCCCATATATCCCTCTGTTAACTGCCCTCTTAATCCTCACCTTCCATTCTATGATCTAACGGTGAGGAAAAGAAGTGGAAAAATAAGCTAAAATATCATACACGAGTCGTGTAAGGCGCACACGGGTCGTGTACAGCTCGAAGGAGTTGAAATGAGGGAGAGTGTGGGAAGGCCGAGCCATCCACGAGTCGTGTACGACTCGAGGGAAACTAAATACTAAGGAAGAAATGGATGGTGAGTCATACACAACTCGTGTATGACTCGTGTGAAGTAATAAACGAAAAAGGATTAGGAAGGAGCGAGACCTACACGAGTCGTGTAGGTCATACACGAGTCATGTAGGACTTGTATGACTAAAATAAATCCTAAATCCTAAACCAAAATGAGAAAAGTAAGCTTCTAATACCTAGAACTAACAAATAACTACAAAATGGTACTTAAAAAACTTAAACTATGCAACCAATTCTTATTACATTAAGCTAATTCTTAGATAATGCAAACTATTCTATAAAAACTATATAAATTATGAATGAAATGAATAAATATAATCTAAATATGTGAATAATGCATGCTATGTAAGGTATGATGCTAATGTATACAAATTGTCATGTAATATATTGTTAAACCTACTAAGACCGGATGAAAGCATGATTAAAAATAATTACTTAAGAATGAGAAAGATATAGATAATGCACATTATCAATAAATAAGCTTATTGTATAAATATTATCATTATAATTATAAATTAAGTTTGAGAACAGGGATATCAATTCCTGTCTCTTTGGGATTTTCGTTCCTTAACTAAATGTACACAAATTAGCTCCACCCCTGTATCAATAGGATCCTCACTAGAATTTTATTTTAATTTTTTAAATTTTTTATTCAATAAAAATAATATAAATACCATTTTCAAATATTTATGAATATTTTAAAAATACATATACGTTAAAAAATTAATATTTTGAATTTATATATTATATATTTATATGTAAACATTAATATATCTAATATATTTTTATACATATAAAATTATATTTAGAGGGAAGTTAGAGTTGATAGATAGGATCCCACATTCAATATTCAAATAAACAAACGTGAACCAAGTTACATTGAAGGAGGCAAAGAGAGTGGGGGAATAGTGTGGGGTATAGAAGTGATCCCACTCCCACATTCATAATTCATATTACAACTCAACCATTATTAATTATATATTTAACTTAATCGTGATTTTATTAATCAAAATGAACATTTATTATTATTATTATTATTATTAAACAATTATAATCATTTTAAAATAATAGATTTATATGAGTTAGTGTTGATATCAAAATTATATAAAAAAATTGTATCATATATAATATGTTTTAATTTTCGTGCAGATAGTTAGAAAAAGCTAATGAGATGATGCAAAGGGATTGGTAGATGGATTAGCAATAATATTATATATATGTTTGTTTGAATAGCAACTTCAAGGTATTTATTGTAATGCTGTCCAAAAAAATTATCTGAATCGAAAATCAAATCGAAATCAATTAAAAAAATCAAAATTAATAGTTAATCGATTCAATGGTTTAGGTTTAGGTTTTGAATTTTTAATTTCTTTGGTTTTTGATTTTGATTTTGGTTTGATTAAAGAAAAATTCATACAGTTCAGTTAACCAACTAAACCATATGAATATTATTAATACCATGTTATACGCATATATTCGTAGTGCATAATATGGATAGATACAATCCTTTTCCTCATTCAAAAAGTTTCTTCCTTCATCCACTCCATCCCGAAAAGTAACTAGGACAAATTCAGTTATGTTTTCATATTCCAATTGAACACTTTCTTTTTTTGATTATTTTCAAAGGAGAATATTCTTCTTTTTACCAAATAAATGTGGATCCTCAATAGTAAGATGCATGCTAAATTTGTTGAAGGTCACATGTTCAAATCTTGTTGACCTTTTTAACTTGAATTATTTTTTAAAAATGTTTTAAATAACATTTATCCTTTTTTAATCTTTTTGCTAATTTTTATTGCTTCTAAAAAAATAGAACCTAAAAATCACAACCTAAGATGATTGATCTAGGTAAAATTATTTATTTATATTAACATTTGATTAGTTATATTTTATTTATTATCTTCTAACTTTTTATTAATTTTTGTTATCTTAGAATCATCTTGTATTTTGGAAAAACGTCATTTGAGCAATATTGATGATTAATAAGATGAGCTTAGCAGGTAGGAAATAATAATAGAATTAATATAAATTCTGATTCTTTTAAAGAAATTTAGTATTGATTTTTTACATTTGATTTAGTTTTAAGAAATATGTCACATAAATTATGTTTTAGTTCAATTTCATGAATCATGTTGTAGTTTGATTTATTTTAAATCTAAATTGATTTATTTGATTGATATTTATAGGTGTGATGAATTTCCAATTCTTATGCAAGATCAAAATTTAATATCAAGTTTTAAAAAAGAATGTTTAGCATTTAAGTCTTTTATTTTTTAAGAAAACATTGATATGGATTAAATATTTGGATAAATTAGGACATGTTGGATTTAAACTATGATGTAGGTTTAATATTTTATCATGATTTTATAACTTCATATTATTATGTATTTTTACTTAGTAAAATTTTATGATTGATTATGTTTGAAAATTCATTAATCATGAATTGCTTGATTTATATGCAAATAGATATTTGGGTAGGGATTATTTTATATTTGATTTTAAATGTTTTCTAAATTAATGGTTAAAAACCAAAAAACCAGAAAATTGAATCATTTTTATGATTAACCGATACATAATTAATCATTAATAACAGTTTAAATTTGGTTTAACATTTTAAAAAAATCAAAATCGATGTTTCAATTTTTTTTCAATACTAATGAACCGATTAACCGGTCCATGAACAGCCCTAATTTATTGTATCTATTAATTTGTGGCTCTAATTTATTGTATCTATTGATTTGTGGCTCTAATTTATTGTATCTATTAATTTGTGGCTGACTATTTTAAACCCAAATCAAACAATGCCAAAAGCATTTGAACCCAATTATAATCAAACAATATCCACTAATTATAATTAATAAATTATGAGGGTATTAATCTAAATTATACTTATTAATTACATTTGAATAATACAATTTTAGAATTATTATATTAAAAATAATTAGGAAAATGATGGATTTCGCTTTACCATACTATATTAAAAAAAGGGAATAAAAAAGGGAAAGGGGATGTGAAAATACAATTTCCCTCCCTTTCCTTCATTTTCAATTTTAATTTAAAGAAAATACTACTTTTTAAAATTTACATGAAAATAACTATTATTTTATAAAACTTATCAAAAATAATTAATCTAATGAATATAAATAATAAAATAAATTTTATTTAATGTAAATTAGTATATAAAATAAATTTATTAATTATAATTAGTGGATATTGAAAAAGACACGTTATAAAATAAATTTATTAATTATAATTAGTGGATATTGGAAAAGACATGTTTACCTTTCCCTTCAATTTTATTTTTTTCTAAAAGATTAAATTTGTTAGATACTAATTATTTTATATTTTATATTATATTATCTTATTTTTATCTAAATAAATTTTATTTAAAGATAAATACTATCAATTTTATTTATATTTATTAATTATTAATTATCTTATATTTTATTTTATAATACCTAATATTTATCTAAAAAAATTTAGTTAAAGATAAATACAACTAATTTTATTTATATTTTTTAATTACTTATTATTTTTTAATTTATACTATATTATTTTCTAAAAGATTTAATTTGTTAGCTACTAATTATTTTATATTTTATATTATATTATCTTATTTTTATCTAAACAAATTTTATTTAAAGATAAATACTCTTAATTTTATTTGAATGTATTAATTATTAATTATCTTATTTTTTATATTAATACCTAATGTTTGTCTAAAAAATTTTAGTTAAAGATAAATACTACTAATTTTATTTATATTTTGTAATTACTTATTATTTTATAATTTAGATTATATTATTTATTTATTTTACCTCAATAAATTTTATTCAAACGTAAATACTACTAATTTGGTTTATATTTATTAATTAATAATTATTTTATATTTTATGAGATATTTATTAGAGTTATAAAACATCCTACATTGTTAAAATATATATTAATATTTTCAAAATTATATTATAAAAGTTAAGTGAAGTAGATTGATTGAGTACATATTGTCACACCCGGCCCATACCCAGGTAGACATGCTCCCACGACACAAACAGCAGCCCTCTAAGACTACTAGTGTCTGTACCGTCAGAGATACATCGTATACTCGTCGTATGGGGACCCACTCTAAGCCTAATGGTGGTTATGCTGCGGAAATACGTGATGCACATGCAATACCCGGGATCCATTCATACATACACGCATACATAAGGCATTAAACATTACGGGCAACCCATACTTCATTAATATAAAACC
>CANYBF010694481.1:0-11743 GCA_948192965.1 Dalechampia spathulata
TTAATCAAGTCTGCCCTCGGGGACATGTGCGATCGCACATGTTTTGTAATGAAACATATGCGAATGCACATGTTCATATGTGGAGTGTAATGGGACATATGCGATCGCACATCCTCCCAAAAGTGCCAAATGGAACCCTAAACGGGCCTAGCCCGGTCCGAGAGGACTCCAGACGGTCCGAAAGAACCCTAAATAGCCCGGAATCAACTCGAAATCGATCCAAACCAAGGCCGGTCCAAAATTAGGGTGCGACAATACCGTATGCCATGCATATACTATGTTGAATACACATTCACATACGCACTACTATGCCATGCCATACATATGCCATGTCATTCATCATCTTATATACCATGCATACGGTATCTCATTCATCTCACATGCCATGCATACGGTATGTCATTCACTTCACATACTATACATATAGTAATTCGCCCATTTCACATGCCATGCATATGGTATGCCATACAATACCATGTTATAATTTGACATTTTACTTGTCATACCACAATACACAAGCACATTCTACTACACATATCATGCATATGCCATGTCACGCATCACTTCACATACCATGCATTTGGTATGTCATACATCTAACATGTCATACATCTAACATGTCATACATATGCCATGTATTATACCATCATACATATCATGCATATGATATGTCACATATACACCATGCATACAGTATGCTACTCATCATGCCATGACATGCATATGCCATGACATCCATCATTACATATCATGCATATGATATATCATACGCATCGCATACACTATACGCCTAAACGCTAAAATGAATTAAGAACGTTAATGCATAACATAATATGCTACTTGCCATAATATGTGCTCACATATTAGGATTATTATATCATGCATATGATATGTCATCCATACTCACATGACATGCATATGCCATGTTACTTTTATCGCTATATCACATGCCATGCATATGCCATGCCATATAAATGCCATATAGCCTTATATGTCATTTTACGTGCAACTTTGCAACGCCAATTCATATGACGCGCTATGTGCTTACATTTACGCTTGCATGCTTGCCTACTTAGGATAATTAAAATGGTAAAATTGATTTTGGAAACTCATAGAATAGATCTCCACCACCCGAACCCAATCGCTGAAGGGTTTAACTAGCACTCATGCTATAGGTCGGTTGGACCAATCCGGAACCATCCGGTGGTGACTCCTTGTGACTCTTTTGAGTCCGTATCATTCCCTAAGGGAACCCCTTAGGAAGACTGCGCTTTCACTCCAAGTGCGGTCCACGATCCGTGACTTTCATAAGCCTCGCTCTGGGCCCCGGTAGAAACCGACGCTCATAGTCCTTTAGTGATTACTCCTGATGATGAGTATCAATAAAATATGCCAACATAGCTTGACATCCCTGTTTGATTAATTTCTAAGCCATTATTACTAAAATCAAACTACATGCCTTAGCCAACTTGATATCATGAACACAAACTGGCTTGTAATCTTGATGCTAACACATAATAGTTTTCCTTCTACAATCCATCACTGCCTGGTAATTAGATGACCAATCCATCCCTAAAATAACATCGTACTGTGTGAATGGCATCTGAACAAAATCCATAGGGAAAACCATTTATTGCAATACCAACGAACACTGTCGATAAACTCTGTTCATAATGGCATCTTTTCCTAAAGGACTAGATACTACCATATCATACCCTAAACTCTCACTTGTGATATGTAATGAGCATACAATTCTAGTGTTGACATATGAGTGACTTGATCTAAAGTCAAACAATACATACACCTCATTGTCAAAGATATGGAAAATACAAATTATGACTTCTGCATCCTACAGATCATCCATCTATTGCAGATTATAAACCAGTGCTAGAGTTGCTCTTGTCTGATTCACTGATCCCTAATAGACTAACTTACCATTATTACCTTGATCTCTGCCTCTGCCTTGACTACTCTCACCCATTGGTGATACCCCAGTAGTTGGTCAAATCATAGGATTCTACTGGTATGATCCTCCCTTAGCGGCTGTATGAACTGGTAATACATTATGATTGGGATATTCTCGAGTAAAATGTTTAGCTCCACCACATTGGTAACACAATCTGGTTCTTAATTTGTAGGCTCTTGGATGATATCTTCCACATGTAGAACATAATGGAATTCTAGTATCAGAACTGCTACATCTAACAGTCAGCCAACTCTAAGCTCGAGGTGGTACTGGGGGTCTAAACCTTGATGACTATGGAGTAAATGAGCCTATGTATCTACCCCTCTTCTATGCTTTATAAGAAGAACCAAAACTCCCAAACTGTCTTTTGATCTATGTAGCCCTATTCTCCTTGTCTTCTTGCATAGTGTGCTTCTGACTCAACGCATTGGATATCAGAACAGAAAAGTAATCATAATTAAATCCCTAAATAAGAGATCTAATTTGAGGCTTCAATACCTACTCAAATCTTTTACACCTTTCACATCCAATAGTTAGAATGTTACCATCATAATAAGCAAGTCAAGTGAATTCTCGCTCATATTCTGCTACTGATAAGTTTCCCTGTTTCAAACTCAAGAATTTTTATAATTTTTGATCAGTATAAGTAATTGAAACATACTTATATCATAACTCCATCTAAAATTTTTCCCAAGATAACACAGGTGGTTTGGCTAAACCTTGTGGAATAGTCTTCCACCATTCATAAGCATCATCGTGAAGCAAGGAGATAACATACTTAATTTTTAGTTCATATGAGTAGTTCATTTATCATAGCACCCTTTGAATACATTCTAACCACATCTCTGCCACATACAGATTAGTAGTCCCTAAAAAATCTATAGCCCCATAAGTTCTCAGCTGCTTAAAATCACATTTCTCTCCTTGTTTCTGAATAACCACTATCGAAACAAGTTCAGGCTACCCTTGAATATTACAAAGAAGTTATGCAAATTATATGGCTATCAAATCTACCTTTATAGCTGCAGGCTGTTCAACTGATGGTACCATTCTGCTTGTTCACTTTGTTCCTAGTCATCCCTAATTCTAACACCTACTTCTGAAGTACCTGCTTGTGAATTAAAATTATCTCTACCTTCTTCTCCCATTATCATTGCCCTATTTATCATATTAAATACTTTAAAACTATATATTAACAAAATAACATTGGTCAATAATAAAGACTAATAGAACTCTTACCCATGCAACTTCTACTACGAGTTAAACCATAGCTCTGACACCACCCAAAACATGTCATACCCATGACCCGGTATGACATGCCTCCCGTAGTGTAACTACCAATCTCCTCTAAAAGAAAATAAATAATTACCATATAAGGGATGCTTATGATTAATTCATTAACCAAATCACATGAAACCATATCATGCATGCATAATATACAAAGTGAAATGACTTTACCTTATCATCATAAAAATTTACTCAAGTGTGCATAACTCAATTCCACAGTTCTAATACCAACTAAAAGATTGTAAATTCTGATACCACTTAAAAACATAACATAAATGTCTACATAGTGGAAACATGCAATGTCGCTAGTATCTTTATTGCCATAGTATAAACACAAAGTGGTAAGTTGTACGAGCCATGGAATAAGAGCCTGTCTGGTAGTCCAAGATCTCTATTGATGAACTGACTCTAATCTTCTACTGCCACCATAAAATCTCGTGATCTCTTATGGCACTAGTGCTTATGTTCATCAATTGACAAATGCTGAGTATAAAACTTAGTGGTGTTAGTAAAATAATTAGTATGAAACGTTCATAGCATAACATAGAGCATATCATTCCATATAATTTTTCATATAACATCTTGTTTGCAAGCAAAACTCATTTAGATATAATTATAAATAAAACTCAATAACAACATCTTATACAAGGCAATTCACATGATACCCACATCATTTTCATTATTCATACAGCACCTTTCAGCATTCAATTGCTGATTCCTGCATAATTATTCCATCAATGTCTATATACATGAATATGATGGAATATGCCTTTTTCTTTTTAGAATGCATCATGATATGCATTCTGCTTTGTTTTTCCTGAATCATAATCATAATCATGATTGCCCAGCATTCTCATATATATATGTGCACATTGTACTGGCCTGGCCATAGACCACTATCTTTTTGGTATTTTCATGTTGTACTATTTTTTTTGGGTAACACATTATCACCTCCCTCTGTTTCTTATTGAGCTCCCCTTTTTCCTCACCGTTTGCTCATTTTCCTCCTTCCTTATCTCTCCCATGCATGTGGCTCAGTACTGTACTACTAATTTTTTGGTACAAATGTGTGTTCTACTATCTTTTCAATAACACATCATCATATCCTTACATTGCTCATTTCCTCCTCCTTTATGGCTCCAACATGCATCGCTCAATTATGTCTTTGTTGTTTTAAATTACTACTTTGATATTTTAATCATCATTTTAGTAATAGTTTTAAACCAATACACTCAACCATAATAACCATAACAAGAGATTTAATTAACTTCATTTATATAGGTTGAAACATGCATGCAATCACTTCATGCAACTACATTACCCTTAAGTATCTTACTTAAAACCATAACAAACCTTGTATCTTCACTAAACACCCATGCATGCATGAGAAAACAAGATATACATATGAGGTTTAGTCTTTCACAACATACATATACACGCCACTCACCATACATAATTGCACATGCATATTACAATGGATACAACATTGGAGTTATCAAACACATTTTGTACAAACCACACATTACAAAAAGCTTCATACATTAAATATTCATGAATCACAACTAACAACATCTTTACCCACCTTCAACAAACCTTAAACAATACAAAACGTAAGCTCTTCTCCTAAGTCACAACTATATTTGCCAAAACTCCAAACACAACCATACAATGCACGATTTAAAAGAAAACTCACATGCTACACACCCTTCCACAGGCTAAGGTAGCTCCCAAGTGGACATGAAATAAAGAACTAAGAATTTTAGAAGTGTTTGGCATGATTTGGTGAAGAGTAAAGAGAAAGAGTCGAGAGGAAAGGAAATTCCAAAATGAAGAAGTGAAGGAATGAACTTATTTCTTAAGTTTCAAGGTTATATATGACTAAGCCTTAATTCCATATGGTAGACCTTACTTAGACATGCAATGCACCCTTCCTTCTATTCTTCCTAAGTTGATGCTTCACTCTCCAAAATTTACAACTCAATTATGGTAATCATTACACTTAATCATGAGGATGACTGATCATCATACCATGTACACACCCACACTAAATCCTTCCTCTTAAGCTTAAAATGCAAGGAACAATCTAGAATCATACATTTGTTCGTATATGCTACTTATTAATTAACATAATTTTGTTTATTTATTTATTAAAGCATGTATATTATTTAATTAAAATTCATAATAACATAATTTATAAATATTCACATATTTACATGCCAATTTAAATTACATTAACTATACACATCATTCAATTAAATTAATGCTCATCTAATTAATTCTATAACACATAATTAATTTAACATGTATATCATGCATAAATTTCTATTTAATTCTTTAGCACCTTCAATAATTAACACATCACACATTCAACTAATCATGCATAATAATCAACGTATAATTTTTAGTGTGTGTGATGAAGATGTGACATGGTAGATCATTTAAGGTATAAATAATCAATAAGATCCATCAAATCATACATGATTGAAGCCAAATCATCAAAATAAAAGCCAAAAAACACAAACCCATAATCAAATCAAGAGAAAGAAGAGAAGAGAATAAGCATTCAACTCACCATAGTAGGTTTAGCTTCTGTTCTCTTGATTCCAAACGTGATTAGGAATTTAAGCAGGATTAATTAGTCCCTAATCCTAGCTTAATTACTTAATTAAGTGCTTAATTAAGTGAGATTAAAATTTGGTAGAGTTTAGGCAAGTTTTATGAATTTTGAACCCTTTTCTATAAATACAAAGGTTATATTTATAGGTGAAGGTCATAGGATCAAGGAAATCACATTAGCAATGTGAGATTCGGTAAATTTTTAAGCCATGTATGCAGCATGATGTCATATAAAGCATATTAGATTTGCTCAAGAAAGGTCATTCACTATGCATATATTTTCAGAACATGCACAATATGTAGCACTATGAGTTACACATATTAAGAAATGAACTCTATGTGCTTTGCCTTCCACAAGCAAAATGTAATGTACTACACATATCCATAACATTCAAGGGAGGCTTAAAGGCATGTATGCAGATCATGGTCGACATCAGGGACCTGTACCAAGCCAAATCGATGAAAACCTAAAATTGCAGTGCACGATTGAAAAGTCAAGGTCAACAATTTACCTGTTAATTAGTACCATTTTGAGGCAACATAAATAAAAGTCATCAAAATGAGACCTAATCATAACATGAATTTTCACTAAAAGTTAAAGGAATACATGACCGATGCTCATGTCGAGGTCCCATGCTCATGCTAAGGCTTGTATAATGCTTATGTTGAGGCTTGCATAATACTCATGCTGAGGCTTGCAGCTCCACTAAGGAAATTAAGATCCGCTGGGGATATGAAAGTGATCTACTCAGGAAGACTTCATCAAGGTGCTCATGTTGAGACTTGAAACTTCATTGGGGAAGGAAATGTGATCCACTAAGCATATCAGGATTGATGTCCCAATTCTGGCATCGGGAGCCTGATGCATAGGCTAGAACTTACGACTCTATTAAGGAAAATTTATTGGGAGCCTGATTCTCCGGTGAGATGATTGTTGGATGATTGAATGATGCTCATGTCAAGGCTTGTAACCTAATTCTCATGATGAATGAGAATCATCCTTAAATAGGAAGTGTAACATGTGTTGATCTTTCCATATTAATAATGTCCATTCTTATTAATACCGTGATCAGGGATATTTAGATATTAAACATTTGCATACAATAAGAATCTCATTCCATAAACTCTTTATGGATTCCTTTGCACTGTTCCAATATCATGGACTTCAATATATAGTTTAATACTCCAAGTAAAACAAGTTCATGTACTATATAATGAATAATGTCTTTATTAATGAAACGTATAGTTCAAATATGCATGATGCTCTGGAGCATATACTAACAATATTTGGCCTGATTAGTTTCCTTCCACCTACTTTGTCTCAACATAATGGTGTTCTACATCATCATCCATACAAAGCTTCATAAGGAGCCATCTAAATACTAGATTGATAGTTATTATTATAAGCAAATTCCATCAATGGTATGTATCTATTCTCGCTACCTTAAAACTCCAAAACATATGCTCACATCATAGCTTCCAATATCTAAATAACTCTTTCCGACTGTCCATCTATCTGGGGCTGGAAAGCAGTATTGAAATTCACTCTAGTTCCAAGGGCCTTTTGCAAACTACCCCAAAATCTAAAAGTGAATCATGGATCTTGATCCGATACTATCGAAAATGGTACACTATACAATCTCACTATCTCATGGATATATAGCTTTGCTAATCGATTTAAACTATAATCCATCTAAACCGGTAGAAAATGGGTAGACTTAGTCAATCTACCAACAATGACCCAAACTGCTTCATCCTTTTTCTAAGTCTATGGTAACCCAATCACAAAATCCATAGTAATTAATTGCCATTTCCACTCTGGAATAGTTAAAGGATGAAGTAATCCCGTGGGCACCTAAAGTTCTGCCTTCACCTTTAGAAAAATGAGGCATTTAGCTACATAATATGCAATATCTGGTTTCAAACCAATACACCAATAAAACCTCTTTAAATCCCTATACATCTTTGTACTACCAGGATGCATAGGATATGGAGATTTGTGTCCCTCCTTTAGAATATTCTTCTTCAGCACTACATCATTAGGCACACATCTATATCCTTGATAAAATAATAAACCATCCACACAAATATTAATGCTACGCTTCCCATCTGCATGAGTTTGTTGCAAACATTTCATATACAACTCATCCTTCGATGTTGCTTCCTTAATTTGATCATCCAACAACGGTTTCATCTGCAGTTGTACTACTATTCCACCATTCAACTGGAAAGATAATATGGCATTCAATTTACATACCTCACTTACTAACTCCAATGGTGTAGCATGAAAGTGTGCTAAAACTTTTTGACTCAAGGCATCGGCTACTAAATTCACTCTCCTATGGTGATAATCAATTACACAATCATAATCTTTAATCAACTCCATCCATCTTCTTTGTCTCAAATTAAGTTCTTTCTACGTCTCTAAATATCTTAAACTTTTATGATTAGTATAAGTATAACATTTTTCACCATACAAGTAATGACGTTAAATCTTCAATGCAAATACTACTGCTACTAGCTCTAAATCATGTGTAGGATAATTTATCTCTTGTGGCTTCAATTGTAGAGAGGCATACGCTATCACCTTATAATCTTGCATTAACACATATTCAATACCATTACATGAAGCATCACTATACACAATAAACTCCTTACTTGGGGTAAGTAATGTTAACACTAGGGCTTGCATTAAGCATTCCTTAAGCCTATCAAAACTCTTTTGATACTTCTCCGTCCATTCAAAAGGAACATCTTTTCATAAAATTTTAGTCACAGGTAATGCAATGGTTGAAAATCCCTTTATAAACCTATGATAATATCCAGCCAAACCCAGAAAACTATGTACCTATGTAACACTCTTAGGTGGCTTCTAATTAAGTATAGCTTCCACCTTACTAGGATCCATTCTTATCCCTTTTACAGACAAGATATGCCCCTAAATTGAAACCCGCTCCAACCAAAAATGACATTTTAAGAGGTTAGCATATAACTGCTTCTCTCGAACAGTCTGTAGCACAATCTGGAGATGTCTGTCATGCTCTTTTGCATCTTTCAAATACACCAAAATGTCATCAATGAATACTACTATAAACTTATCTAAATATGGTTTGAAAATAGTAATCATCAATGCCATAAAAGTAGCTGGTGTATTAGTCAACCCGAATGGCATAACCATGAATTCATATTGGTTATACCATGTATGGAAAGCAGTCTTTGGAATGCTCTCCTATTTCACCCATAACTAATGATATCCCGATCTTAAATTAATTTTAGAAAATACTGATGCACCCCTTAACTGATCGAATAAGTCATCAATTCGTGGTAATGGATATCTATTCTTCACAGTCACAAATTCAAATGCCTTAAATGTAACCACCTTCAATTTACAATCCACCACAGCTTGGTATAGAGCTAACCAATCCATCCTAAGTATCACATCATAGTCCTTAAATGGCATTTCCACTAAATCTAAGGAAAAAGTAACACCATGAATTTACAACGGACAGTTCTTATATACTTGATTCATAACTACATCCTTCCCTAATGGGCTAGACACTACCACATCATAACTTATTGGTACATACTCCATAGATGCCAAACAACCCAATGCAGTGCTAATATAGGAATGTATGGAGCTAGGATCAAATAAAACTAGTAAATCATAATCATATAAGTGAAACTCACCAATAACTACATCAATAGCTCTAGCCTCAGCTCGCTGATGCATCGTATATACTCTGGCTGACATTTGTGGTTGATTAACTAAAGTCTGACTACCACCAATAACTCCCCTGGCTCAACCTCATCCTCCACTAATTGACCCTGACTGTATCAAACTGCTCCCTACAACAGGTCTAGAAGTTGTACTAGAGCAATACCATTCTACAGTTGTGTGAATTAGCCTAGCTCATAGTGTGCTACAATCTCGTGCCATATGTCCACGTCCATCACAATTATAATAGATTCCCGATGCCATACGATAAATACCACTATGCATCCACCCACAAGTAACACACTGTCTAACACCCATAAAAGCTCTCGACATCATCTATCCATGCAAAGTAGGTCGGGGTAGAAATCGCTTAGCTTCCTCAAATCTTTGTACAAAAGGCCCCCTAAATCGCCTCCTCTTACTATCACTCATTGAGCCACTAACTCCTCCTCTTTCAATATTTCTCATGTCTCAAAGCACTAGCAATCAAAGCAAAGAAATCCTCATACATAAACCCCTCAACCGGCTTCTGAATCTGCAGCTTTAAACTTTGCTCAAACTGCTTGCAAAAATCTCTTCCATTAACCATTAACCCCATAGTGTAATAAGCCAATTAGGTAAATTCTTTCTCATAGTGAGTTGCAGATAAAGCTCCCTATCTCAATTCCAAGAATTCATGTAGTTTCTTGTCAGTATAAGCAGATGGTACATATTTCTGCCTAAATGCCCTATGAAAATCCTCCTAAGTCAACGTAAAAGGCTCATCCATACTATGTGGAACTATCTTCCACCATTTATATGCATCATCATATAATAGAGAAATCATATATTCTAACTTCAACTTATCCGAACAACCCATCTTTCAAAAAACACACCGAATATGCTCCAGCCACTGCTTAGCTAGAAATGGATCTGTCATTCCTATAAATTCAGTAGCACCTATTTTATACAGTTTATCAAACTCTCTCTTCAACTACTCAATTGATGGTGCTGCAAGCTATCCCTACAATCATCTCATCAAAGTGTTGACTGGTACTGTCACTTATTCTCCTGCAGTCATTATTGGGGGTACTACCAGCGGTACTTATCCCGTTGCCTCAATTGGCCCTGGTCTGGTCTAACCCTATCTATTAGCTCCACTAGTATTGTTACCACCACCAATTCTATCACCAGCATCTGTAACACCATTGTAAGGATTATGATTACCTACACCTTCACCACCCATGATCATCGCTCTATTAGACATTGTTTTATCTACTATATATAGAATAAAGATTTCACTTGGTAAGCTTATATATATATATATACAATGTAAGTAGCAATATGCAACTTTTAATACTTATAGCTATACATAAAAAAAATAAATATGATCATTAAAACCATGCTCTGATACCAAAATAACATGTCACACCTTACCCTTCCTATAAGGCATGGCATGCTCCTAAATATGCTTAACAGATTCTACTTCAATACCAAGATTGGCTAAACATATTACAAAGGATGTTAAAAAAAAATCACATGACTTGATGAATAGTAACTTGATAAATAGTAACTCATGAAAAGTACTCTTCAATATAGTACTCGTAAAGTAAAATAAACAAATGTATATATTGTAATGAATTTAATGATAAAAATAGAATTTGCATTCTATAAATTTTATAATTTGAAAGACTTTAAACAATAGAGAAAATAATTATCAAATGTAGCGGTGTAGAAATATTAATTGCAATTCCAATCATGAAAATAAGGGAATTTTAAATTTTTGCTATCACTTAAATAAAAGCTATCGAAATGAAATTTCATGGAAATCAATCAAATTCTCGTATAACTCAATAGTTTTAAGGTGATGAACAAATTAAAATGCAAACTGATTTATGTATATGCATACATCACATACTTATGGAAAATATGTAAACATTGCACTTTTTCTCTGGGTATTTTTCTTCATAGTTACATTCTTACATGTTTAATATAAACACACATACTAAATAGCTATGTCACACCTAGCCCATACCCAGGAGGACATGCTCCCGTAGCATAGACACTGATCCTCCACGAGAACCAATACCTATACTACAAGGGATACTTTAAATACATGTCGTATGGGGACCTAGCTAAGCCTAATGGTGGTTGTGCTGCGGAAACGATGTGATACACAA
>CANYBF010694567.1:0-15207 GCA_948192965.1 Dalechampia spathulata
TTAAATCTTATATTTAGCATGTAAATCATGAGTGGTATCTAGTTATACATCATGATTACCCAAATATTAGGAGGTCAAATATTGGTTTGACTTCAACCCTTCCATATCAGACACCGCTGCAATAAACTCCTTTCGCCATCATTATCTCTTTTAGATTTGAGTATGGATTAATGTCAACTCAATGTATGACTAATTATGTTAAGTCATACCCTAAAATAGATTTCTCATATCATATAATCTTTATTCCTAAAATGCCTCTGTGAATCATATTCACCCTAGGCATCCTACTCTGGCCAGAGATTCCTGAATAAAGACTACTTCATGAATCATTGAAATAACCCCTACTATTAATCTAGGGTGGTGAATCCTTTATTGATATTCAAATACCTTCAACCACTTTATACCATACCCAACCTCCAAACTATGAACACCTCCTATGGAGGAATAAAGCATAGAAGTCAAAGTATAGTAATCCATAGTTAAGATAACCTTGATATCTCAAGTCTAAGGATACTTGCACTACTGATATAAGTGAGATATAATTTCACAGACATAGATCAATTATCCATATGAAATCTCATAGGCAAGGTCTCTAACGAACTAGTACTATACTACTTATCCACATATTCACTTTAGATATCTCATGTCATGATGAATGAGAATCATCTCGAAATAGGAAGTGTAACATGTGCTAATCTTTCTATATTACTAATGTCCATTCTTATTAATACCGTGGTCAAGGATATTTAGATATTGAACATTTGCATACAATAAGAATCTCATTCCATAAACTCCTTATGGATTCCTTTGCACTGTTCCAATATCATGGACTTCAATATATAGTTTAATACTCCAAGTTAAACAAGTTCATGTAAAACATTGTACTATATAATGAATAATGCCTTTATTAATGAAATGTATAGTTCAAATACACATGATGCTCTAGAGCATACACTAACAATAGTCACTAATGATGTTAGTATAGGAAATTCAATGATTGAATGCTATATTGAAGGTGCAACCAGATTATGTTCTTGCTAAATTATAGTTACAGGTCAAACCTTTATTGCATGATCGCATTAAAGAAGCTGCTAAAAATGATGTTGAATATGAAAAGAAATTAGGGAAGGTTCAAACAGGTAATCAAAATGTCTTCAATTTAGACTCTGAAGGGTTATTAAGACAGAAAGATCATATTTATATCCCAGCAGATGTAGAACTGAAGAGACAGATACTAGATGAAGCCTCTAACAGTTTGTATTCATATCATCCTAGAGATACTAAGATGTACAAGGAATTGAAGCTATCTTACTAATGGGTAGGTATGAAGAAAGATATTATAGAATTCATTTCAAGATGTTTAGTATATCAACGAGTGAAAGCTAAACACCAGGTACCAGCAGGTTTATTACAACCACTATCTATACCGACATGGAAATGGGATAAAGTGATGATGAATTTTGTTATAGGACTATCGCTAATGCAAAGTAAATGTGATGTTGTTTGGGTAATCATTGACAAGTTGACTAAATCAATGCACTTTATACCTATATGTATGGATTATAGTTTAGAATGACTGGCAGAATTATATATCCAAGAGATAGTGAGACTTCATGAAGTACCATCATCCATTATTTCTGATAGAGATCCATGATTTACTTCTTAAGTTTAGGAGAATTTCCAATAAACCTTAGGTACTAAGGTATATTTTAGCATAACATTCAATCTATAGATGGATGGATAGTCTGAGTGGATTATTCTGATACTAAAAGATATGCTTTGAGCTTGTGCTTTAAAATGGGTTGGTACCTGGGACAAGTACATTCCCGTTATTGAATTTACTTATAATAATAGTTTCCAATCTAGTATTCAAATAGCACCATATGAAGCATTATATGGTAGATGCTATAGAAATCCATTGAACTAGGATGAAGTTGGTGAACGATGGTTGTTAGGACCCGACACTGTACAATAGGCAGAAGAGTAGGTAAAGCTAATTAGAGATCAATTAAAAATAACATCTGATCAACATAAATCTCATATAGATTTAAAGCACACAGATATTGAATACAACATTGAGGATAAGGTATTTTTGAAAGTGTCACTATAGAAGAAAATTTTACAATTTAGCTAGAAAGGGAAGTTGAGTCCAAGATTCATTGGTCCTTTTGAAGTGTTGGGAAGAATTGGGCCGTTGGCTTACCATTTAGCTTTGCTACAAAAATTGGACATAATTCATAATGTTTTCCATGTGTTTATATTATGAAGATATAGGTTTGATCCTTCATATATCATACCAGTGGATAATATAAAGTTCAGTCTGATTTATCTTATTATGAAGAGCCAATCAGAATTCTAGCTTATGAGACCAAATAGTTGAGGAACAAATAGATTCTACTAATTACGGTGTTATGGGATCACCATACAGGGTAAGAAGCTACGTGGGAACGTGAATCAATTATCAAACAACAATATCCTTATTTGTATATAGGTAATTGGGGTTAGAATTTTGAGGGCAAAATTCTAATTTAGGGGGAGAGAGTTGTCATATCCACACGTGTAACATATTGCATTGCTTATATGTATGATGAATGTTAATTAATCTATGTGTATGATTGAGATTAAATATGAAATTGTACGATACATGAATATGATATGGAAAGTGAATGATGTGTTATTTGATATGTGTTATGATATCGATATGATAATAATTGGTGAAATTATTGAACAGTGAATGATGCGATAATAAGATAGGTATAACATTGAGATTAATGTCAATAAATGTGTGGATATTATTTTCATACGTGTCATATATATGGATTTTTAAAGAATATTTAATATATATATATATATATATATATATATATATATATATATATATATATGTGCTTGATTAAGAAAATTTGTTTATGCGTGTGAGTGTACATGTAATTGTATGTGAATATGTACGTGTATATGTAAGCTTATGTACATGATTTTTAGTGACGGTTAAAATGTATGTATGTACGTATATATATATATATATATATTATATTATATATATAATATGATAGTAGGATTGTTGGCCATGATTATGTGTGTGTGTGTGCATGTTGTACAGTGGAATTCACTCCACTAAGATATAAGCATAAGAAAACTTGAGAATCCCACTCATTATCTCTTTTCCCTCTCCACTTTCAAACCCCACTGTAACCTTCATTTCTCTTTTTCCTTTGGTTCCATCGAAACATCTATGTCACGCCTTTCTGTGTTATGATATGCTCCCATAGAATAATTAATGATATCTCATACATGGAAACCATTGATTACTCTACAAGGGTTGCGTAATATTTTTTTATATATGGATGCACTGTTCTAAGATTTGTGGAAGTATTAGTTCCAAATAACATTCTTGCATTTACTGTCTTTAACATTACTTTTAATTGCTTAATCAAATCAACTTATAAGTAAGTTTTCAATCTCTTCATCATAATCTTCTTTGTGTTTGATGTTTTCTATGTATGGAATTGCTAAATCTAATGAAATCAAATGTTTAAAAATTTTTAAATTACATTTTTCACTACTAAATATGTTTTCATAAACAAATAAATATAAAACCAAAAGAATTATTCTCACAAGAATAAAACTTAATTAAAAAAGAAAAGAAATAATCATTAAATGAATTTTACCTTTGGTATACATTAGTATTTATAATATCTAAGAGACAATCCAACCCTAGATGGATTTGTACTCCTATTTCTATTCTAACTTGGAAAAGTAATAAAAAACTGATAAATAATAAAGGAAATTCATGCAAACTAATAGGTCTTAGAATTGGCCTGACTAATTAACCTTATTGTACTTTACTCTTGACCCAATGACTAATAGGAATCATAACCAGGCTTAGGCTTGGTCAATGAAATCCAATACTCACTAAACCAAGCTTTGTTGACTACTATTGGGTTGGCTTTTATGTTAAGTACGTGAATAGTACCTAATCTACCCAATTTCTTTAGATAAAACACTAGCTATTAAGTTAGTGTTATTCTATGTAGCTTGGACAGAAAACCCCAAGCTTAGGTCTTCATGGACTAGGAATCCCAATTGGAGTAGGACTCTTCATTCTTTAGGAATTCCAGTTATAGCAAGACTATTCATTCTTCAGTTTTTTTGCTACTTTTGACAAATTAGGAATCCTAGGTGGAGTAAGACTCTTTTTTCTTCAGGTTTTTTATTGGTTTGATAAGCTAGAATCATCTATGCTAATAAGATTGATGATTTTGAGCTTGTCTTTATTTGAATCCAATGTAACTTGACTTAAGTGTTCATCTTTCCATATTGTAACTGCTTATTATGCATATGCACCTATCTGAGCATTTGAGTTTCTACATTTTAGCTCATATCATTGGTGCATCATCCAGCCTTGGGAAGTTATTTATATCTTGAGTTTGAGTTGGTTTAATGTCCATGTCATCATGTTCTTAAGATATTACATCAACTTTTACTTGCGAAGTATGAAATATTGTGGAATATGTGAATGACTTTACTAAGTGAAAGTAAAATGGAAATGCCATACATTTAGCTAATGAGACTCATACTTCTTTACAAGCTATCAACAAGGGTAAAGTGGTAGCAGGTTTATGTTATATACCTTATAACCTTACACAAGGTCATAAAATGATGTTTTCTCACTTGACTGCTTATGATAGCAAAGTCATCAACTTAATGAATTGTGGATCTTAATTAAGTGAGAAATTATTTTGGCAAAATTTATCCTCAATTAATGAATTTTAGACCCCTTTTATATATACATGAGCTATATTTATAGTGTTGATCTATGTTGCTAGAAATGGGCTTGCAATGTGAGATTCTATGAATTTTGTAATTGACATGTATAGCATATAGTGCTATATACATAGTATATAGTGTAGAAAAGCATTATATACACAGCATGTAGAAGAATGTACTCTAAAAATCAGGTTTTAAGAACTATACACACCCCATATTCAGAGTACCTAGGGATATGTGCCATATATTCCTTAGTCCTTATCCATGCTAAAAAGGGATGGTGACATATAAAGCATATTAGATTTACATAGGAAAAGGCTATGCATCATATGCATCTTAACTGAATGTGTGCAACATGTAACACTATATGCTTTACACATTAGGAAATGCATGTTATGTAGTCAGCCTTCCACAAGCAAAATGTAACATGCTTTGTATATCCAAAGCACTTGTTGGAAGATAAAATGCATGTATGCAAATTAGGATCAACATCAAGAACTTGTACCAAGCAAAATTGAAGAAGACCTGAAGGTGAAAAGTTAGGGTCTACAATAAGGTTTTCACTCCTCCCAAGCTCAAGAAGAAGCCAGATGCTCTAAAGAAACAACCTAAGGCTAGACCCATCATGGATGAGGCTGGTCTGAGTAGTGCTATAGCTCTACAACCTATTGATAAAGATAAATAGGTTGCTCCACTTGAGAACATCATTATCAAGTAGTTAAAGAAGACTCCCACTAACATTAGTATTTGGGGCTTGGTGTTATCTTTCCAACAACATTGACAAGCTATAGTGGAGGCACTTTCTAGTATAAGAATTTTCCTATCTACCTCTGCCTTCAACATGAAGAGTCAATTAGTAAACCAAGAGTCAAAATCCAGCATGATCACTTTCTCTGATGTAGATCTACCAATCAAGGGTATTTATCACAACAAGGTGCTCTTCATCAGAGTGTCCATTATGAACTTCTCCACTCTTAATGTCATGGTGTATGATGATTCTGGCACCAATATTTGCTCGCTCAAGGTGATAACCAAGCTCGGGATCAATTCTTCAAACTTGAAGCCATCCAAGACTATCATTAGGGAATATGATGAGCCTAAGAGGGAGGTTATTGACACCTTCACTGCTATTATTACAATCAAACTAATTAAGTCAGTGATGGAGTTTATGGTTATAGACATCCTAGTCTTCTTTACTTTGGTTTTAGGATAGCCATGGCTTTAAGAAGGATCTCCCTCTCATGACTAGTTTTTAAATTATGGTAATTGAAGAACCTACATCATGCTTGTACCAATCAAGCCCCGTCATTGAGAAGATGCTGCATAATATGAATTTTGTACCTGGTAAGATCTAGGCGAGTACCAATAAGGTCTGATGGAATTCAACATCCCTATCACCATGTGGGAGGAGAGACTCTACATTGGGTTTGACCCTTACACTTCAAATAAGCTAGAGCAGTACGAGATGGCTGCTTTTGTCATAGGTGAGATCTAGTATAGTTGAGCTGCTGAGTTGCCTTATTCAAATGACTTCTTTGATGATTAGTTTGCCATCTTTGGTGATGTGTGTGACCTATCTGTTAGTGTATGCTCTAGAGCATCATGTTTTATGTGTAATTGAATATTTTATCAATAAAAGGCATTAGTCATTATTTAAGTGTAGTATTTTATATACTTATTTTACTTAGAGTTTTAAACTAAATAATGAAGTGGAAGGTATTAAAATAGTACAAGGGAAATTCATGAAGAGTTTCTGATATGAGACTCTCATTGTATGTAAATGTTCAATATCTAAATTACCCTGATCATAGTATTAATAAGATTGGACATTATTAATGCAAGTAGATCAGTACATGTTATACTTTCGTTAAGGGGTGATTCTTATTCACTATAACATGGCTTGTCTAAAGTATACATGTGAATGAAAAGTACATTATTGGTTCATTGGAGGCCTTATCAGTGAGATTTCATATGGATTATTAATCTATGTCTATGAAATACATATCTCTCTTATATCAGTAGTGCAAGTATTCTTAGACTTAAGATATCAAGGTTATCTTAACTATGGATTATTATACTTTGACTTTTGCATTTTATTCCTCCATAGGAGGCGTTCATACTTGGGAGGTTGGGTATAGTATGAAGTAGTTAAAAATATTTGTATATTAACAAATTATTCACCACCCCAGATTAAATGTAGGGGTTTTATCTCAATGATGAATGTAGTAATCTTTGATTCTAAAATCTTTATCTAGAGTGGAATGCTTAAAAGTGAATAAGTTCATAGGGGTATTTTAGGAATAAAAATTATATCTAATATGATGTATGAATAGACACCACTCATAACTTACATATAATGTTATTAAATGATATTTAATAATATTATAATATGTTGCCAATACGTCAAGAACCTAAAATGTCACACACAAAAGTTAGGGAATTAGAAATAAAGAGAATGGATGTTGACTTGATATAAGATATTTTTTCAAGGTCATGTTTATTAGATAAAGAATGAAAAGAGCTTCAATTTGATACCAAGATCATGCAATTTTGACGAGCGGAACTCCAGATGTGCATGATACAAGTTTACATGTGTAGTGCACATATCATGCATGTGCATATGTCACATGACTTATACATGCGTGACTTGACTAAAGGAGAATGGACATGCTATTGTTACATGTCTAATTATGGTTTTAGGATGTATTAGACACATCATATGTTGCCTGGATTAAGTCAACTTATGTATCATGACACATAAGCTGTCCAGTTAGCCCTAGTGCCACTTAAGCCTTATTAGGTTAATTAAAATGTGATTTTAGGTTTATAGAAACATATCTTTCTACCTCCTTCTTCTTCCTTACATTCTTTTAAAGAAAAGAACAAGAAATTTTGGATCAAGCATAAGCTATATAATTCAATCCTTTAAGAGCAAGCTCATTGGATTTGATTTAAGAATCTCTTTTCTCTTCTATTTTTGTTTCTACTAGTCTCTAAAACAAATATTGTAATTTTGATTACTAATCTAATTCTCTACTTGTGTGGATAGTTTGGAGATCCTCTACATTGGGGATTAGAAAATTTTGCTATAACTTCTAGACAAACAAGATTGAAGGAGATTGACATTCATGTAAGGTATCTTATACTATATCCTCTTTATTGTGTTTTAATGAGTGCTGATTACATAGATCCATGAAAAAAAATTTTATAAAAAATTTTAAATGTTTCCACTACCTTTTAACCATGTTTTTATCCAACACTATCAACCTTTGATACAGAACCCAATGGCAAGTATACCATAAACCCTCATGCATACTAAGACATAGCCCAATAAAAGAATAAACCCCCACCCTATCGAACCCCCCAAACTAATAAGTATGAAATGCAAATAATAAGGCTATGGAAATAGAGAAAATGCCATAAATAGTTTAATAAGTTAACCTTAATTTCTAATGCAATTAAAAGAAAGGAAATCCTTACTTCTTAATTAAAAACACAACATGCATTAAGCATAAAACCAATAAGGTCATTTCTTGAATAAAATCAAAGATGCCTTTAAAGGCTTACATTAACTCCTATATATAATAGTTTATAGTCCTAGTTCTTCAAGGATATGGAAGTCTAATTCAAGGAGGACTTTAGCTATCATATTCTTACTTTAACTTAAAAGATAAATAAATAAAATAGAGCTACTATTACATAAAAATTCATGTAAATCAATTAGGCTAAGAATTAGTCTAACTTCCTTTCCTTATTAGGATCTCAACAGGCCTAACTTATGGCCCAGTATGCCTAAATCCTTTATAGGCTTATAAAATAAGTCTATGGCTTCATAATTAGACCCAAATGACATACTTTAGGCTCCATGCTCTTCTAAACTTGCCTCAAGCAATATTATGGCCTTAGGCACCCCTTTAAGCTCTAAATAGCACTTGTAGAAGGCATGTTCTTGTAACTCCATTGTTATTTATTCTTGAAAAAATAACTTCATGGCTGCTTTATATCTCTTGGCTCATGACCTTGTAATTGGACCACTTGGAAGAGACAGTGGTTCTTATTTTAAGCTCCTTATGTTCTCTTGAACTCCATGTACATCTATATCATTCCCCTCTTCTTCAAAAAGATCTATCCTCAAATCTACATCCATATCAAAGGGAGACAAGTGACTAACATTAAAAGTAGTTGAAATCTCATACTTACCAAGCAAGTCAATCTTGTAGGCATTTTCATTAATACATTCCAACACTTGGAAAGGGCCATCTCTCTTTGCATCTAGCTTTTCTCTTCTTTGCTTTGGGAACTTTTCCTTTCATAAATTGACCCAAACCCAATCTCCAAGTTTGAATATCACTTGCCTTCACCCCCTATTTACCCTTTCATCATGATCTTGATTCTTTTTCTCTATATTTGCTTAAGCCTTTTCATGCGTTGATTTTACCAATTCTACCTTTCTTTTTCCATCTAAGCTAGAAAGTTCATATAAAGGCAAAGAAGATAAATCCAAAATAGTTAGTGGATTAAAACCATACATAAGTTCAAATGATGAGTATCCTATGGAAGAATGAATTCTATTATAAGCAAATTCAATAAAAGGTAAGCAATCCTTCCATTTCTTTAAATTTTTCCCTATTATAGCTAAAAGTAATGTTCCTAAAGTTCTATTCACTACTTCATTTTTTCCATCTGTTTGTGGATGTCAAGTTGTTAAATAAAGCAACTTAGTTCCAAGCATACCACATAAAATATGATAAAAATATAAAAGGAACTTTGCATCGTTATTAGAAACAATGATGTATGGTACCCCATGCAATCTTACAATCCCTTTAAAGAATAGGTCAGCAACATGAATAACCTTATCACGCTTATGACAAGTAATAAAGTGACCCTTTTTTCTAAACCTATCAACTATAACAAAAATGTTATCTCTACCTCTTCTAGTTCTTGGCAATCCAAGCACAAAATCCATAGATTTATCAATCCAAGGTGAGCTAGGTACAGGCAAAGGCATATACAAACCATGAGGCATAGACTTAGATTTTGCTTGTCTACATGTACTACAAGCATTATACACTCTCTCAATATCCCTATGCATATGAGGCCAATAGAAGTGTTCATTTAGCATATCATAAGTCTTATGTACCCAAAAGTTTCCTACCAATCCCCTATAATGAGACTTTAATACAAGCAAATCATGCATAGAACATTTTGGCATACAAAGTTTATTACCTTTAAATAAAAAATCATCATGCCTATATAATTTGTTAAATGCTCCATGCTCACATGACATATATACATTGCTAAAATTTGCATCATCAACATATAGACACTTAATATGTTAGAATCCAAGTAATTTTGAACTAAGGGTAAAGATCAAGGCATACCTTCTTGACAATGCATTAGCCATAATATTTTTCTTCCCATGCTTGTATTGATTCACATAAAGAAATTGCTCAATGAATTCAACCTACTTACCATGCCATTTGTTGAGTTTCTTTTATCATTTTCAGTGCTTAAAGGATTCATGATCAATATGAATGACAAACTACTTTGGGAGTCAGTAGTGTTACAAAACCTCCATCAAACCAAGGCATACAATTCCTTATCATAACTTGAATAGTTGAGTTGAGCTTCTTTTAGCTTCTCACTAAAGTAGGAAATTAGCTTCTTTTCTTGCATTAGAACCACTCCAATTCCTACTCCTAAAGCATCAAACTTAATCTTAAAAGTTTTATTGATGTCATGTAAGGATAGAATAAGGTCAAAGTTAATTTCTCCTTTAATGTATCAAACAAATGTTGTTGTGCTTCCCCCTATTTAAAAATGACTTTCTTCTTCACTATCTCTGTGAGTGGTGCTACAACTGAGAGAATTCTTGCACTAACCACCTATAAAACCTTGACAAGCCATGAAACTTCTTACATTAGTCACAATCTTTGGTGTAGGCCACTCTTTTGTAGCCTTAACTTTCTCTTCATCAAACTTAATTTGATGTGCACTTATAAAAATACCAAAAAACATGAGTCTATCTATACCAAATGTGCACTTTTTAAGCTTAGCATATAACTTCTCCACCCTTAGATTTTGTAAAACTAGTCAATATGTTCCTCTAAAGACTTACTATAAATGAGTATATCATTAAAATACACAACCATAAATCTCCATAAGAAGACATGCAATACATGGTTCATAAGCCTCATAAATGTGCTAGGTGCATTAGTTAAACCAAAAGGCGTTACTAACCATTCATACAATCCACACTTAGTTTTGAAAGTTGTTTTCCCTTTATCTCTAAGTTTCATCCTAATTTGATGATATCAACTCATTAAATCAATTTTACTAAAGTAAATAGCCTTATGCAATTCATCCAACATATCATCAAGCCTAAGAATAGGGTGTCTATACTTTATAGTGATTTTGTTGACTGCCCTACAATCAACACACATGCACCATGTGCCATCCTTTTTAAGCATCAATAAGACTAAAATTGCATAAGGATTCATGCTTTCTTTCACCAATCCTTATTCCAAGAGTTCATCCATTTGGCTTTGCATCTCCGTAGTCTCCATAGGATTGCTTTTGGAGGTTGCTCAATTAGGAATGGTAGAGTCAGGAATAAAGTCAATTTGATGTTCTATGCCTCTCAAAGGTTGTAATTCATTAGGCATCTCATTAAGAAAAACATCAACAAATTCATGCAATATTGAAACAAAACTAGAAGGAAAATCATCAATGTTAATGTTAGTGTTACCAAATAAAATTTCATTGTACCTAAGAAGCAAAATAGGCTCCTTTGATGAAATAACACTCTTAACTTCTCTCATTCTCACATAAAATTTTTTTTTCTTTTTCCCTTCTTTCTTATTTTCACTCACTAAAGGGCCATTAATTTGTGTACTTTCTTTTCTGACCTTTTTTCCTTCATTATTTCCTTTTTCTCTCTTTCTTTTCTAAGGAGGTTGAAACTTCACTTGCTTTTATTCCCAAGGCCAAAACCTCTCTTTCCCTCTCAAGTATTTTATTTTGATCTTCATACACTTCTTGATAGGATAATGGAACTAGCACTACCTTCCTTCCTTCATGAGAAAAGGAATACCTATTGTTATACCCATCATGTAGAACTCTTCTATCAAATTGCCATGGTCTTCCTAATAGTAGATGACTTGCATGCATATGTACAACATCATAAGCTACTTCATCTTTGTACCATCCTATAGAGAATGGCACCATCACTTGGCATGTCACCTTTACCTCTCCATAATTGTTCAGCCATTGCAACTTATATGGCTTAGGGTGTTTATTGCTTGCCAAGTTCAACTTTTCCACCATACTTACACCAGCAATATTAGTGTAACTTCCTCCATCTATAATCATAGAGCACACTTTTCCATTGACCGAGCATCTAGTGTGAAATATATTTTCATATTGCTCAAGGATTTCTTTCTTCACTTGCATATTCAAAGCTCACCTACCAACCAAACTCTCACCATGTTCAGCAAACACCACATCATTCCTTTCTTCTATCTCATTATCACTACAATCAATTAAGGAAGGCATCTCATCTTCAAACTCAAAATATACTTCTCCATACTCTATAGTGAACATGAGTCTTTTATTAGGATATTGAGAAGTAATATGTCATATTCCCAAGAACCTAAAGCACTTAATTTCCATGCTAGAAGCCAAAGAGTTAGCATTGCCTTTATTATCTTGAAGGCTAATTTATATAGTTTCTTTTCATTTAGTTGAAACTATCCCTTATGGTGGAGTGCTTCTAGTTTCTTTCTTTTCATCCTTCTTACTCCATTTAGAAGTCCAAGTATTGTTGGAGCCCCTTTGGAATTTATTGGTACTCCTGCCTTTCCTTTGTTTTTCAATCTTCATTGACATGTCAAGCATCTCCTCAAAAGTGTCATATTTATAAAGCTCAATGGCATCAATAATCTTCTTGTTCAAACCACTAAGAAATTGAGCCATGATGACCTCTTCATCCTCCTTTATATTGACATTATGAGAAGATTATTTATTTAACCATTTTTGATTGTGTGGATGGATGATATATGGCATGATGGTGATGATGGACTTAGCTCAATGTGATTGAGCATATCCATCATTTTAAGATTTTTTGTAATAGGGCCTGTGAGTCCTACCTTTTCTTTAAAATCTTTTATACTTCTCTTCTCATCTACTCCCCCTAAATGTAACTTGGGGTTTCTACTATTGAAATTTGTAATTAGATTACATAGGTTGTAAAGGAGTTACAAAAGGAGGCAAAAGGAGCAAGGCATGACCAAAAGAGGAAACTCTAAGACCAAATTTGTAATAGAATAGTCTTATTTCAAATTTTTAGGGTTTGTAAAATCATGTATAACCTAGGTTTGACCTTAGACTTAGAAGTCCATAATCATCATATTATAAATTGTTATAATGATGTATGTATAAGTTACATGAGCATACCATAGTATGCATGAGCCAGGACCATGCATGATGCACCAATTGCACATACCCGCCTTGAATCTTTTAGATGACATAAAAGGAAATAAATCCCTCAAAGGAATATAAATCTAAGGCCTTCCATTTTCTAAGATAAAGGTGGAGAGCTTCTTATCATTTAGGTTGTTGAGCATACTCAAGCCTATTTAACATGAGGTATATCCAAGTTTTAAAAAATGGGTTGGATTTAAATAAAATATTTTATTTGTTAGGCATACCTAAGGAAAAATGTTTTATAGGCCAATTTAGGAAATTATGTTATGTAAAAAAAAACATAAGTATCAAGAAAAGTTAATAACCCAATGATTTAGTAATCATATAGAGATATGATTGACATGAGAGATGTCTACCTATTGATATTAAGTTCTAGTTTGCAAAGCATACTCAAGATTGGGCTTAATGGTCATTGGATATTGACCTACTAAGGAAGGCAAAGTGCGACCTTCCCGGATTAGTAGTTAAGGGTTATTAGTTCAAAATAAAATAGTGGGAGATAAAAGCTAATAAAAGACCTTATTATGTTTTTAAAATACATGATGTTTTTAATGACATACTATTTCTTCTTTTTCTCTAGATTTTTCTAAAAATGTTAAGAAAAGTTGATCTCCATGGAATTCTTGACATAAACTAAATGGATCCAACTACATTGACTGGAATTTCCAAATCAAAATAGTTTTAAAGGGTAAACAAATCATGTATTAGATCGAGCTTATCTATGCACGTCTATAGCAAAATCCTCTAAGGAAGTCAAAGATGCTTACAATAAGTTTAAACAAGAGGATGAGATGGCTAGCAACATTATGTTGGGAGCTATGGAGAATGACCTCTAGAACCAATGCAAGACTATGAACTCTCACACTATGGCTCCTTATCTCAAAATGCTTTTTGGGGAAAAAGTAAAGACTGAGAGATTTGAACTCTCAAAGGCACTCTTTAGATGCAAGATGGTAAAGGGGTCATCAACAGTCCTTCATGGCATTAAGGTGCATGGTTACATACAGAGGCTGGAGGGTCTTGGTTTTGGGCTATAATAGGAGTTAGCTATTGACCTTATTCTATAGTCACTACCTGATAGTTATGCATAATTTGTACTTGACTATCAAATGAATAAGGAAGAAACTACCATTCTTGAGCTTATCAATTTGTTGAAATATGCTCAAGATGCTAATAAGAAGAGTGCTAAAGTAGCATTGGTAGTTAGTTCTTCTAGGTTTGCTAAAAAAAAGGGCATAACCAAGAAGAAGGGCAAGAAGCCAGCCCTAAACACCAAAAGAGGTATGGGTAAGAAAGCTACAGAGAAACCTCTCAAAGGTATTTGCTTCCATTGCAATAAGGATGGGCATTGGTAGAGAAACTGCAAGGAATACCCGGAGTTGATAAAGAAGAACTGTGCATCTTCTTCAGGTATTTTTATGATTGAGGTTAACTCTAATACTGTTTCTAATAACAAGAGTTTGGTATTGGATATTGGCTATGCATCTCATATTTGTTATGATTTGTAGGGGTTGGTCAGAAGGAGGAGGCTTAGTAGGAATGATGCAAATATCAGGATTGCTAATGGAGCATGAGTTGCTGCATTGGAAGTAAGAACCTATATTGTGCACTTAGCTTCTGGTTTAAAACTAGAACTCAAGAATTGCTATTTTGTTCCAAGTTTAAATAAAAACCTTATTTTAATTTCTTGTCTTGTTGAACAAGGATTCAATTTTTCCATATATAATAATGGTTGTTCAATGTTTAAAGATGGTATGTGTGAGAGTAGGGCATCCCGGACGCGGGAGCCCGACACGCTGTTCAGTGTGAGATGCCGTGGTGCTTGCTCTCAATGGCGTTTCCCGTTTTAATTTATGAAAACAATGTGTTTTATGATGTGGAGTCGCCACCTAGTTTGTTTCGTCAATTCAATTGAATGACTAAAAGAAAACTAGGAAATAAAACCCGGGCCTTCCC
>CANYBF010694628.1:0-11422 GCA_948192965.1 Dalechampia spathulata
CATGAAAGAAGTGGTAAAAAAGGAGGTAATCAAGCTGCTGGATGCAGGTATTATCTACCCTATATCTGATAGTGAATGGGTGAGTCCTATCCAATGTGTGCCTAAGAAGGGAGGCATGACTGTGATAGAAAATGATAAGAAAGAGTTGCTATCAACTAAGATAGTGACTGGCTGGAGAGTGTACATTGACTATAGGAAGCTGAACACTACTACTAAGAAGGACCACTTTCCTTTACCCTTTGTTGATCAAATGATAGAAAAGATAGCAGGTCATTCTTTCTATTACTTCCTTGATGGTTATTCAGGATACAATCAGATTTTCATATACCCTTAGGACCAGGAAAAGACTCCTTTCACATGCCCCTATGGCATATTTGCTTACAAGCGCATGCCTTTTGGTTTGTGTAATGCGCCTGCTACTTTTCAATGATGTATGATTGCTATTTTTGTGGATATGATTGAGGATTTTATGGAAATATTTATGGATGACTTTTTAGTGTTTGGAGACTCTTTTGATTCTTGCTTGCAGAATTTAGAGCGAGTCTTGAAACGCTGTGAAGAGACAAATTTGGTGTTAAATTGGGAAAAGTTCCATTTTATGGTAGATGAGGGAATTATGCTTGGCCATAAGATCTCCAAGGAAGGTATCGAGGTGGACAGAGCTAAGATTGAGGCAATATCTAACCTACCACCACCACAGAACGTCAAAGTTATAAGAGGATTCCTTGGACATGTAGGATTCTACCGCCATTTTATAAAAATTTTTTCTATTATTGTTAGACCCCTGACGAGCTTGTTAGTCAAGGATGTTATGTTTGATTTCAATGTCGAGTGTTTGAATGCGTTTAACACTTTGAAGAATGCTTTAACCACAACCCCAATGTTAACCTCACTGGATTGGTCTTTACCTTTCGAAATCATGTGTGATGCTAATGACTTTGCATTAGGATATGTATTAGGGAAAAGAAAGGATAAGAAGTTGCATGCCAGTTATTATGCTAGCAGAACATTAATTGGACCACAATTGAATTATACTACCATAGAAAAGGAGCTTCTAGGAGTAGTCTTTGCATGTGATAAGTTTAAAGCTTATATTTTGGGTTCTAAAGTCATTATTTTTACTGATCATGCTACTTTGAGGTATTTGTTCGCAAAGAAAGATGCAAAGCCAAGACTGATTAGGTGGGTGTTGCTGCTTTAAGAATTTGATATTGAGATCAAAGATAAGAAGGGAGCTGAGAATGCAGTTGCAAATCATCTTTCATGACTGGAGAAGGATGAAAGTGATGGTGAAGAAAGCAAGCCTATCAAGGAGGAATTTCCTGATGAGTCTGTATTCGTGTTATGGGAAAAGAAGCTGCCTTGGTATGCGGATATGGCTAATTACTTAGCCTACGGTATAATGCCTTCCGATGTTTTATATCAAGAGCAGAAGAAGTTCGTTGCCAACATCAAGAGTTACCAGTGGGAGGAACCATACTTATTTTACCAATGTACTGATGGCTTGATAAGGAGGTGTGTTCCAGAAGAAGAAATGATACCTATACTAACATAATGTCATGATTCATCTTATATATGGCATTACGGAGCCAACAAGATAGCTAGTATGGTGCTAGAATGTGGGTTCTACTGATCGACACTCTTCAAAGATGTAAAAGATTATGTGATCCACTTTGACAAGGTCCAAAGAACAGGGAACATATCAAAGTGGGATGAGATGCCTCAATCTTCAATCCTGGAGGTTGAAATATTTGATGTTTGGGGCACAGACTTCATGGGACCATTTCCCACTTCTATGGGAAACAAGTATATACTGGTGGGAGTCGATTACATCTCCAAATCGGTCGAAGTAGTGGCTAACCCCACCAATAATGGTAGAATGGTCAGTAGATTCATCAAGCGGCTGTTCACCAGATTTAGGGTACCCAGAATGCTTATCAGCGATGGAGGAGTGCATTTTTGTAATGCAAAGTTGGAAACTCTGCTTAGGAGATATAACATGCATCACAAGGTTGCCAAAGCATACCATCCACAGACGAGCGGTCAAGTGGAGGTAGTGAACCGAGAACTTAAGAGAATCCTGGAAAAGACTGTCAGTGGATCTAGGAAAGATTGGGCAGCAAAGCTGGATGACACGTTGTGAGCATATCAGATAGCATTCAAGACCCCTATAGGAACAACTCCCTATAGGATAATTTATGGAAAAACTTGTCATCTGCCTGTAGAGTTAGAGCATACAACGTATTGGGTGATCAAACACCTCAACTATGATTTGAAGAAAGCAGGCGAGAAAAGACTGCTACAACTACAAGACTTGGAAGAACTGAGGCATATGGCATATGAAAATGCTAAGCTATACAAGGAACAGACCAAGCAGTGGCACAATGCACACATTAAGGTAAAAAAATTTAGTGTTGGTGATAACGTTCTCTTATTTAATTCCAAGTTAAGACTGTTTCCTGGAAAGCTCAAGTCATGATGGGGCGGTCCTTTCAAAATATCTCAAGTATTTGAGAGCAGAGTGGTAGAGTTGTAGAATGATAAAGGAGAAACCTTTAAGGTCAATGGATAGCAGTGTAAGGTATATCTTGGTGGTTTAACACAGCAGCCAAGCAAGGTAACATCTTTAAACTAAGCCATAATGAGGTAAGGTCTAGCTGATGACCTTAAACTTAGCACGTTATCACATTTTCACTTATGTTTTTGAGTTTTTAATAGTGTTTTAGTCAATTTTCAAGTGTTGTAACCTTTTGAATACATGTTTCTATAAGTGTAGGATGATGCTTTTAAGTTAACTTGTGAGTACTGATCATTAGAAATTGAACTGACAATGAAAAATGGAATAAAAATGACAAAAAGGGGAAGTCACGATCGTGACAGAAGGTTGAGCATGAGACGAGCCAAAGAATTTTGAGACTAAGGCAAGTCACGATTGTGACAGAAAGTTTGGCAAAAGAGTGAGGGGCAAGCAAAATTTTCTAAGGCAAGTCATGATCATGACAGAAACTTGCAAAACTCATTGCCCATAATTTTTCTAAGTATAAAAGAGGATACTTGCCTTCAAAAACATAACTCTTCACTTGCCTATAACCTTAAACCGCTCCCTCTTCTCCCTAAACAAGATTTCTCTCAACTTCTAACCATTTTCACATTAGATTAATCAATAGTTCTACAATTTTCCCATTAATTGTCCTCCAGTCACAAGTAAGCCTCCCTCTCTCCCTCTCTCTCTCTCTCTCTTGTTCTTGATTGTTGGATTTTGGCATTTTAGGTTCTCTAAGGGGATCTTTTATGATGATTTGATAGTGTTTTGAGAGGGTCTTGCTTAATATTTTTAGGGTTAGGTTGTGATTTTGCCGTTTGATCATGAGTTTTCCATTTTCTTCATAAGAAAAAAAGGGGGGGGGGTAATAAAATTAAAAGTCATGATCGTGACTTCTAATGTCACGATCGTGACAGAGCCTAGTTTTTACATAAGCTAATTGTTTTACTCTTCCAGTGATTAAACTTGGTTACTTCAACTGCATAATGTTCAGGAGAGTTAAACATGTCACTAAGCGCACACAAAGCAAGGGAAAGGCCCCCGCCTCATCCTAATGACAACATGACTTCGCAGAACAATATGGTGCTCCATTTCCCATATACTCATCCGAGGAAGGATAAAAATACACACAAGTCTGTAAGAAACAACTAATCCTCCCTCAATATTTTGATTGGAATTTTCTAGACCAACTCGGGGCTCAAGCCCCCTGAAAGCATTTGCTTCCAAGTTGGGCTAGGACAATTTTATTGTCGATGAGCACCCTGTCTGCAAAGAACTCACTCATGAGTTCTACACCACTTGCGAGCTAGTAGATAATAGGTTAAGGAGAATTCATTTTAGGCTACAAGGTAAAACAATGGAAATGACTTACCAAATGATTGAGGATGTCTTAGACCTCCCTCAATCCGGACTTACCTCTTCACACGCTGATTTTAGGGCTAAGGCCTTCTGGAATGAAATCACAGGAGGACACATTCTCTATAATGCACACAAGTCACCTAACCTTCTCGTCAAGGACCCTGTTCTTATTTTGTTGCATAAATACATTGTTGTATAAATACATTCTTGTATCTGTCTTTGCTAAGATAAAAAATAATAAAGCATCTGTTCAGGAACTTTTTCCTATGTGGTGTATGCTAAATGATCAGCCCTATTGCACCATCTTTCATCTAATGAAAGGGTTCCAGCGGATGGCGAGACCTAGTAGCAGGAAATTAGGATTAGGACATATGATCACTACTATTGCTGATTACTTTGATATTAAGATGTCTGACCTAACCATGCTGCCATCCAAGCAATTTTTTGCCAAGTATTTGTAGGATGTAGGACTCACCACCAAACGCGGCGTACAGTTCAAAGCCTATGCCGATCGAGATGGTGTTAAGCAATGCCGCATTGACTTGGAATCTGATGATGATGATGAGGAGGAAGAAGAAGACACTGCTAAGGAGGAGGAACAGGAGCAGCAACACTAGGAGGAGCATGAGGCTCACCCCCAAGCAGCATGAGCACCAGTTGACACTTCATTTGAGGAGCAGTTACTTCGAATAGAGCAAGGTAATGCTGATAATGATGCTCGCCTCACCTGTGTGGAAGCCACAGTGAATGAGATACGATGTGAGCAGTGCTATCAAAGGTGAAAAATACTAAGATTCTTCGAACTCTCTGGCATCAATGTACCATCCCCAATACCCTCTCCACTAAGCTTGCCACCACCACCAGGCAACTAGACTTCCCTTTTCCATTTATTTTTCTTTTTGCATGTTATGTCTCATGTTTATGTTATGTTATGTATCTTCACATTGAGGATAATGTATCCTCTAAGTGTAGGGATGCTGTGTTTTATTATGTTTTATCCAATTGTTATTTTTGCTTTGTTTTGTTTACCTGTTGCTATAACTGCATGTTTGCCTTATATCTTTTACATGAGTAACTGTATATGGTTGGTAAAATTGGAATTACTTATATATGGCATGAGTATTAGAAGGCTGGACATAGTTAACTCGCAATCACACTGATTTTGTAATTTTTTCTCATAAATTTACTAATTCAGTAGGAATTGTGAAGGTATCAATGTTTAGCCTAAATAATAAGCTTAGTCCTTCTATGATTGCATTACAAAATAGAATGCAACTTGTTAGCAATTACTGAGTTATGTAGTGTAAGTAATTCTAAACAGCAAAGAAAAGAGGAAATGAGTAAGGAAACAAAAAGTTAAAAGCAAAGATAATAATAAAAGGGCAAAACACTAACTGTTCCGCTATCAGTAGGGGTGCCCAACATTGGCCCTAGTGATATGAACAGCACTAGTAGCCACTCGAGGGAAGGTAGAATGTTGAGTAACTGGGGATCATTGCCAAAAGCGTGGGATACTTACGTTAAAAGACCTACCTCTCGAATAAGAGCTAGACCCAAAAAGAAAAACAAAAGCAATAAAACAAGAATAAAAACCTTATGATCCTCAATTAGAACAAGTTTAACAAAGCAAAATGGCATTACTCTCACTCATGATTAAGCAAGGATAAAGGAGTTGTATTTTGTTTTATAGTGCAATGATATGAATGATTGAGCTTGATTATCTAAGTTAAACCTTTTTAGTTTTGCAAAACCTATTAAATTGCTAATGTTATGAGAAGAGTGGCATAAAGAGAAGTGGTTCCAAGTTAAGTGATGCCCAAGCCGACTTATGCAAATTGCCATATTATAAGCATATTTCAAATTCATTGTTTTTAGATGTTATTTTTATTTGTATTGTTTCTACTTAAGGACAAGCAAAGAATTAAGTGTGGGGATGTTGATGTATGTCAATTTGCAGGCTTAATTAGTTGTTTTTAGTTGGTGTTTAATGTTCATTTTTCACATTTATGCTTAGATTTAGTAGAATTTGATGAGTTTGTTGAAGTGTGTAGCGATAGAGAAGTAACAACGAAGAACTGAGGCATTTTGAGACTTCAAGGAGCAAGTCACGATCGTGACATTCAAAGTCACAATAGTAACAAAAAGGATGCAAGGAGGACACCATTGAGCTAAGTCATGATCGTGACAGAAGCTATGCCAAAAGGAAGAGAGCTAAGCCAAGTCAAGTCACGATCGTGACATTCAAAGTCACGATCATGACAGAAAGAATGAAGCCCGAGCATAGTCAAGCAAGTAAGTCAGGATCATGACTTGCAAAGTCACAATCCTGACTTCTCAATTATGAGCCATTTAAAGCACAAAATCTGTAGAAGATTAAAGGGGAAAATGAGATCCATGGGGGGAACAAAGATAAAAAGTTTTAATGGAGACCTCATGGGCAAGGTAATCAATAAGATGGGAAAAAATATAAACAAATTGAAGTTAAAGCTAGAGGACCCCCACTCAAAGCATAAAAGGAGAATGGCATCTAGGGTTAAAGAGGACCATACATACCAGAAGCAACTCAACCACTTTAGCAATTTTTATAGAGTGTCTTTCTTTGTTCTTCATTACCTTCTTATGTCTTCTTTTCATCCATGAGTGGCTAAGTACTCTACATAGGATTTAATCTTTGAATCCTTTATTGGGATAACTGTTTGTGCTTGTTGACATTGCTATGAATGTTTAAATTTAAAGTTTGATTTTGGAAGCAAAACCTCTGCTCTATGATTGTAACGAGAGTTGGATTATAGAATGCTTGTTCATTGAGAGATGTTCAATCCTAAAGGTTAGTTTTCTGAATGATAACTTAAGCTCTGTGATTGCAGCGAGAGTTGAATCATGGAAAGCTTATCCATTCTGGTTAAAGCAATGTGTAAGAGAGATCTACATGCTCCTAATTCCTATATGATTGTTAGATAGTCTCCCTAATTGAGGAACCATGAATGTGAATAAGGAATTCTGAAAATTAGAGTGAGATTTAGTTGATTTCACCTCGAGAGAGGGTTTTTGATGCTATGGGATATCTTGGGTAGTAATAAGAACACGATGGTTATTCTAGCTTGGCGATGACAATTTCAATTCCTATGTTCCTTATCAATTGTTTTACCTTTTATTCCAAAATCCATTTTCACCTTTCTACTTATATGTCTTTACAATTAACTACTTCTAAATACCAATCTCTTATTCTTGCTTACACAAACCAGAAATCTAAGTAGTGGTGGATAGACCACTAAATCCCCGTGGGATCGATATCTTACTATAGCAATCTGTACACTTGCAGTGAAGTAGTAAACAAAACTACTGTCATCTCAGTCATGATTAGACATGGTTAGCCTTAATTAGATATTGACTTTTTTCTAGGTGATGCCACATGTGATCTTAGAATCTTCAAATTATGTCTATGAATGATTTTGCTTGAAATTGATTTTATTTTTGCAATCTGACTTGTGTTAATTCCTTGTTTCATGAATGTTGCCAATACATTTCTTAGGATTTTATCATTTATTCATGCTTTCATTTGTCATTGGATTGATCAATTGTATCCCTACATTCTCTTTATTGCTTAACATCATTTATTTTCATTTTCCATTCATGCATTTTGTCTTATGCTGATCGAGGTTATTTTCCCAAGTAGAGGAGATGTTGCTATACATCTCAGATTTTTGTATCATTAAAGATCCTTTGTAATAGAATAAGCTTATATTTTATTAGTTTTCTTTAGTATGTATGATTTAGCCTTATTTCATCATGTATCCCTTATCTCTCTCATTCCCTTTCTCCAAGCCATTATTATTTTATTTATGCTGCTATGCTTATCTTATCTTTACCATATGATGTATGCTATGCAATGTCATGCCTATACCATGTCATTTCACATGTTATGCTTATGCCTTGTCATTTCACATATCATGCTTATGCCATGTCATTTCACATGTCATGCCTATGGCATATCATTTCACATGTTATGCCTATGCCACATAATCTTTCATATATCATACTTATGTCATGTCATTTTACATGTCATGCCTACGCTATATCATTTTACATATCATGCCTATGCCATGTCATTTTACATGTTATGCCTATGTTATGCCATCTTTCATATGTCATGCTTATGCCATGTCACTTCTCACATGCCATGTATGTGCCATGCTTCATTCACCATGATTTGCTATATCATACTCACCATGCTATATCTATTATGATTACTATTATGCTACATTATATTATGTGCTTTTTTTAATGCATATGCTTGCTCGCCTGCTAAGGATAATTAACTTGACTAAAATGGTAAAATCAAATTTGCAAACTCTGAGAGAATAGATCTTCACCACTTGAATTTATCTCTGAAGGGTTTAACTTACTCCTCATGCTATGGGTTAGTGAACCAAATCTGGAACCATCAGGTCGCAACCCCATCTTATGACTCTTTTGAGTCTATTTTATTCTTCAAGGTAACCCCTTGAGAAAACCATACTTTACTCTAAGTGAGCCCTTGGTGCAATCTTTCACAAGCCTCACTTTGGGTCATAATGAAAGCCCTACCCATAGTGGTTACTCTATTGGATACCTATGGTGAAAGAGTGGTGGCATTAAAATCTTAAAGTTTCATATCAATTTTCTGATTTAGTCGGGTTAGTTGTATTACATATAACATACACCATTTGCATCTGCACACCACCTTTTTATCTTGAGTAGTACCTTGGACTCCATTCGACTTCTCAAGAAAACAAGTCTGCCTTCACCACTCACTACCTTGTACTAAAGACCATTGATGATTCCTTGAATGGATAGATGCTAGGTATAGTTCTATATCGATGATTCCATCAAGTTGGATAGATTGTGAATAATGTGGTGGGAGACATTCTAAAACTAAAGCTAATGTAGCTAGCCCTAGCAACATTCTAAAACTAGGACCCTTTATTTGCATGCTATATGGATCTATGCCTTATCACATCAATAGATTTACTTAAATCTAGCTTATTTTCTTATCTTATATTACTTTGCTAAGATTCAGAATCCTCTCATGATTCTATAATGGTTGCATAGCCTTGTACCTATTCCATCGGCATTCTCTTATCATAACAATATGATCATGTTAAAATGATATCAAATTTTATTGTAATCCCTTATATGATTAGGAAACCATCACCCTTTTGCTTGCATCACATGCTAAGAGAGTTGTGCTTTGAGTTCTAAATGTAACCTCAGGCTAGTATCACACGTAGGAGATTTTAGATCGACCAATCATCATGGAGGTATAAGGGTGGCAAGGAGTGTTGTTGTGTGCTACATGTTCACTAATATTTTTTATGTTTTTTATCAAACATGCATACATGTATACTTATGCATTTATTATTAACCAAATTCTTTTATAGCCATAATGCCAAATGTTTTCTAGCATAAGTCATGCATACATCCTACGTGCCTCATCGTATGCAATCATATATGCATACACTTGCATTTATACTAACTTTCTCAGCCACGTATAGAAACATGTTAGATCCTCAGGCTGTTAAGAATATTGCATCTCTATTTGAGACTGCTTGCTTTATACTTGATGATGCTTCATTAGCCATAATTCAACATTTAATTGACCAATTTAGAGCCAATATTTTATCCAATGACTTCAAGACTCTCCTATAATAGTAGATCAAGGAGGCACTTAACCTTGGAGACTTCATTACTGTTGGTTTACCATATGATTAAGCAGTGGAAGAAATTTAAAATTTTTATTTAGAACAGAAAACCAAGAAGGGATCTTTGTATCAAAACACAAGAAAATCCAAGTAGAGATTAGATATGGTATAAAGGATAGTAACTCTTACTTTTTAATGCGGATCTCCTTCGTTCTTTATCTCTATATCGTTTATGGTTGTAGCAAACCAAAAACCACCAAAATAGGTAGCCTCCAATAGTATCCATACGAAATAAGGAAGTCCAAGCAAGCAACCAATTGCTTCTATCTCCTTTCCTGTGAACTAGCAAAGAAAAGAAGAAAATCTTATGGAGTTTTCATCTTCCTCACAATCAAGCTTATGAATGCCGAACCTTATTCCTTAGAGAGAAGGTGTGGTCGGTAAAAGGAAGACAAATGAAGTGGCTTAACCTACATCCATTCATACATCCATATGTATTAATTACTGTTGGAAATCCATTCAGTTTTGTCAAATCAACATCTTTGATTTTATTTCCTTATTTGCCTTGCCTGGGGTTTTCTAACCATGTTTGAAAAAATACCTTAAAATTTTATTCATAATAAAATCCATTTCAAATTCATAATCAGATTTCCATATCTTAAAATCCTAATCACATTAAAATTTCAAATATGGAAAGTTACCTTAATTAAATCATATTCAATTTAGGAAAATGGAATTTGAAATTATGATTTGCATTTTAAGTCAACTCAATTAATCACTTAATCTCATTAAATAATTAATTAGGCATATTAATTTAAAATACAACAAACAATTCGGCATATTCATGACAATTAATGCAAATCACATGCATTAATTCATAAAAGCTAAAAAATAGCACATGTATTTTAATTTTATGGAAAATGCAATTTTGACTTAAATAATATTTATATGCTATTATTCCATTTAATACATTAAACAATAAATAATTCAAATCCAGAAATTAATACAATATTAATTTAGGAAGCATATAAATATCGTTAAAATAATTAATTCTTTAAATATGGAACACTTCCATTTTAAGAATTCTATTTATGCTAAAATTCCATAAAACTTAAAATACATATTTATATTTTTCAAAAAATTACAAAAACTTCTAGATCTGATTATTATTGAATCTAATTCAATAATAAACAATTTTCATTAATCAAATTAACCAAAAATTGGATCTAATACATAAAATGCCGAAAATCACTTTTTATGCATATCTTATGCGCACAGTTTTGAAATATGCCATTAAAAGAATTTTAATTCACATCAATGATCAATCTCAATATACAACAGACATATTAACACATTAATATTCTGATTCATATCAATTTTAACAATTAAAATCAATAGAATCAAAGCCATACATCAAGAACAACACAAGATCATATTTGGCATACATCAAACCATACGCATACTTCATGTATTTTTATCTCATAAAATCCAAACATAAGTGTATGATATTTTTACATTTAAAAAAATTTTTAAACATCATAAAAACACCATTAAAAAATTAGAATCAAATTCAGATTATAAACCCCTCAATTATGCGCAAGCCACTCAAAGGAAATCAACAAAACTGATTAGCAAGTTTTCAAGAGTTTTGATGCAACAACCATGTCTATGATACCACTGGTTGTTTACCTATGATTAAGTGTTGACCCTGACTTTTCACCATTGTATGATTTTGGATCTTTATTGATTTGACTAGGATTTAGTCTCTGGTATCGATCCCGATTATACATATAAGCCCCTATAACTTCCTCTGTGTGTTCTGATGAATGGAACATTTCAG